>JACGDI010003062.1:288115-309841 GCA_014898725.1 Jacaranda copaia
TGATTTGTTAGCAATCCAACAATTGAATGCAAGACAAAAAGAAGCTTTTAAAGCCATTGTACAAAAAATAAACTTTAGCAAATCTAGCTCTTTTTTTATTGATGAACCTGGTGGAACAGGTAAAACGTTTTTGTATAGAGCTATACTTGCATATGTAAGATCAAAAGGTCATATTAGTTTAGTTGTAGCAACATCTGGTGTATTAGCCTCACGTTTACCTAGTGGTAGAACTGCCCATTCTAGATTCAAACTTCATATTGAACCTGACCAAAAATCAGAAGTTGAAATAAGTAAGCAATCAAATTTTGCAAAAATGATTCTTTTATCAAAGTTAATTATTTGGGATGAAGCTTCAATAACAAGTTGAAAAATAATTGAATCTTTTGATAGATTGCTAAAGGACATAACAGATGAGCATAATAAATTGTTTGGTGGAAAAGTTGTAGTGTTTGGAGGAGATTTTCGACAGACATTACCAATTATACCTTTTGGAACAAAGTTACAAATGATAAATGCAAGTTTTGTTGCTTTAAATATTTGGCCACAGTTAATACAGTTTCAATTACAAGAAAATATTCATGTAAAAGAAGATCCTTCATTTATTGCTTTTTTATTGAGAATTGGCGATGGAGTTGAACCATATATTTTTGACGAAAATATTATGATACCAAATAATATATTTTTGCCATTTATTAATCGTGAAACATCTATACATGCATTGATAAATTAAGTTTTTCCTTCTATTAATTCTTATACATATGATGCTTATGATTTAGTTAATAGAGCAATTTAACTCCTAAAAATAATTGTATGATAAAAATAAATAATATTCTTATTGATAAATTGTCGGGAGTGCCTAAAGAATATATATGTTTCAATAAAGCTTCGAACCCACAAGATCAAGGACAATATGAAGAATTTTTTAGCACGATTACTTCCAGTAGTCTTCCTCCACATAATCTCACTCTTAAAAAGAATTGTCATGTCATGTTGTTAAGGAATTTGAATCCAATAGAGGGACTAGCAAATGGGACACGTTTAATTTGTCAAAAATTTGGTGAGAAATGTATTGAAGTTGAAATAGCTTCTGGTGATCATAAAGGAAACTATGTTTTTATTCTACGTATTCCATTAGAGTGTACAAATAAAGAAAAATGCCCAATATCTTTTCATCATTTTCAATTTCCAATAAAATCATGTTTTGCAATGACAATCAATAAAGCTCAAGGGCGAACATTGAATTGTGTTGGTATCTATTTACAACAACCTGTATTTTCTCATGGCCAATTATATGTTGCATTATCAAGAGCGCAAAAAACATCTTCGGTGAAAATTCTTATTGAACCTATTCATGAAGATGTCGACAATGAACAGTACACTAAAAATATTGTCTATAGAGAAATATATGACTTAATGAAAAAAGGTTCTTATTTTTTTTCTCTATTTTTTTAACTTTCTAGCAGAATAACTTAAGCATTGGATTTTTTAATTCTATAATTTGATATATTTTTGTAATTTCTTTGTGTAATGAATATGTGAATATTATAGATCTTAAACTCACATGGTCGTTTCATATTTCCTTTAAAAATATTGTTATAGGTGACGATGATACAATGCTTGCTCCAAATTAAGGATATTACGCCAAATATAAGGAGTTGGAGCACAAAAGTTTTGGTGGAGTCTAAAACATCTTCGAGACAATCTTTGCATGGCCCAAGAAGATATCAATGTATAACTTTACTTGATGAATCAGTAAGTACTATTTTTTAAATATTTATGTTGCTACACATGAACTACTAGATTGTTTTATCAATACAGTTGTTATAGAAATGGTAGTATAGGTTATATTCTTTATGTTAAGACATACATGACAATTTTACTCTACATGTAAGGTGCTCGTGTTCTTGCCACAATTTTCAATATAGACATCAATCAGTTTGAAAGGATTTTGTCATTGATGAATACTTACATCATCTCAAATGCACGAGTTATTATACTAATCGAGATTACGAGACATTTGGAAATAAATTTCAATGGATTTTAAACCGCAAAACTGTTATCACTAAGGTTTCAGATGATGTTATTCCAACCTCAATTCTACTGTCGAATTATGTTGAATTTTCATCCTTGGTGCCTGGTAGTTATAAAAGGACTGTTGGTAAGTTTTACTATTTTGGCTAACATATATGTATTATTATTTTTTAAAAAAAATGTGAAAACTAATTTATTTTTTGTGAAGATATTTTGGCAATTGTTATCAAGAACTATGAGCAAAAAACTATTCGTGGGTCTTCAAAATGTTATATTATTCATGAATTTGCAATCATAAATCATGAGTGAGTTTTCTATTTATATATGAAATCATTATATTTTTCGTTGAAAATAGTAATATTTGGGTTTCTCTTATTCATAAAGGTTTTCTTTTAATTTTTTTTTTTTTTGTGCATAATAGGAAAAAACCAATGATTCTTTCTCTTTGGAGC
Organism: Jacaranda copaia; assembly: GCA_014898725.1. Lineage (NCBI taxonomy): Eukaryota > Viridiplantae > Streptophyta > Magnoliopsida > Lamiales > Bignoniaceae > Jacaranda > Jacaranda copaia. Next base: position 290,599 of record JACGDI010003062.1, read on the forward strand.
AACATAGCAACATCAGAAGGCCAATTGATAATGGCTACAACAGAAGCCATGCCAATATTTTTCAACAAAAAACTTGAATGTTTCTGGCCATTATGGTATAAAACTATTGTTATTACCTTTGTTCTAGTATCTTCTATTGAAAAAAAATTCAAACATACATTTGCTCAAGATAAACACTATGGAAATTGTAGGTGTCTTTTTCTTCTACTCAAGCCACTACAATTATAGTTGATCCTCCTATCCCTGAGGGACAAAAGCTTAAAACATGGTGTGTTTTTTAACTTAAATAAAGAATCATAGTATAGTTAATTCCAACTGCTTGAGAATAACTTGTATAACTGTTCGTTACAACAGGCGTGCAAAAAATTTGAAATCTATTGGTGAGGCTTTGATAGAAGTTGAATTTATGCTTAAGAGACAATAAACATCTCTACAAGTGCTTGCAAAATATCATACTATTGCTGATGTGGTTTGATTGGAAAGTGTAAGTATAATTGAGGCTATATATCTACATACATTTAATGCATTATATATGTGTGTGTGTGTGTGTGTGTGTGTGTGCATGAGTATATTTGTAATATAAATTTCAAATTTATGGCTCAATATAAATTCAAAAATGTTATATTTTATATACTATTTTTGTAGATTGTCTTATAGACAAAATTCTATGCATATTTCTAGGTTGATAAATTTTCTTTGAAAGTAAAAATTGGTGTCCCCAATGAAGGACAAAAGTTCCTTTACATGGCTTGTGAGAAATGCAATTCATCATATGCAGCAGAGTTCAATTGGCCAATTGACTGTTGGATGTGTAATGAACACAGTGACCAAACCGAGGTAATAAAATGAAGTTTTCTTTCAATGTGCTATTTATTTTGGTTAACTATTTTTATCCAATTAATTGTTTTGGTTTTCTTAAAAAATTAGGGAAATTGTCATTGCTAATATTTCTGATGACACTGGGACATTGAAGCAACTTTATTTGGAGACGATGCTATCAAAGTAATGCAGATGAATGCAATAATGGCTATGGAGATGAACTTAGCAGTTAGTAATTCACAAATTAAGCTAAGCATATTTTTTTAATTAACATTGAACCTAACATGCGAAGATATGTGAATAAGGTATCCCTATGTCAGTAGAAAATATAAATAAGTCCATTGAGAATACAACTTTCATTTTTAAGCTAAAAAAGTACTTCAGATCACGCCATGACAGGATGTACACACAATATACTATCACAAACATGGTGGAGTATAGGGAGGATGAAGTCAGTTTAGTATCCAGTCAAGGTGGTGAAACATCTATTAGCATTATGAATCTACCTACTCTAGCCACACCAACGAGCATGAAGAGACTCTTTATTGATGAAGGTAATTAATTTGTTTCCTAAAATTAGTAATGTTATGGTTATGCTAAAGCCTACTTACTATTTGTTGAACTAATTCATTAATAAAAAAAATTATGTAGATGATGATTCCGATGCTGATGAGCCTGCACCTAAAAGAAGAAGACCTTCAGGTTCATACATTATTTCATTGTATTTTATAATAGTTTTTCATTTTATAACAATTGAATTAAAGTATATAAAATATACTTGCTATGGCAGGAGGGTCATCTGCAACAAATGAATAAATAATGTCTTATTCTCTTGTCGTAAAGGTGCAAATATTTTGTCTTATGGGAGAAAATATGAAGCGGGTGACAAGCCACACATCTTGTTTTGATATTTTGATATAGTAAAAAACTTTTATTAGTACATATTCTTGTTTTACTATGCACAAGTTGCGTGGTTTGTCATTAAATTTCAAGAATGGAATGTAATAAATAGGAAATACTACTGGTGGAAACTACTTTTGCTTGATAAGATCTTTGCTGTTATTTTTGGATTCCATGAATGTAATATGCCAGAGCATAATATACACTTTTATGAACAAACTTGTTGTATGAGTTATTTTGGACTTAGTATCTGGTGATGGTTTAAAAATTATTTATAGGTACATATTTTTATAGATTCAATTATTATGTCCTGTTAACTTATAATTTGTGACTTTAAATTCTGATTTCACTTCATAAAATACATATTCAAGCACATTTTTTAAATATTTGTAAGAACAACTCTTAACTTAACCACCTACAAGTGTATACATTATTTTGACAAAAAAATGATGAGGAAAATAAATGTGTTCCAATTAAAAAGTTTAGAAAATGAAAGTACATTAAAATCCATATTAATATTGAATCTAATTAAGTTAAAAAAAATTTAATCAATTGTCTGCATTATTTAAAAAAATAATTATTATTATTATTGTGCTGAATACAAGTAGTAAAGCTAAATATTTAAAAAACAATGGGCAGTAGTCTTGTTGTAATTAAAAAAATAAATATTTCAAAAGTTATATAAAAATGATGTTTTTCATTTTTTGTTAAGATTTTGCAATTATTTGTTTGTTTTTCCCTTATTTCATCCATTCCTCAAAACTATAATGAAAATTATAGGAATTTTACCATAAAAGAAACAAATAACTTATGGGTAATAATCAAGTCACTAACACATTTGGCATATTCTTACATAAGACATTTTACACAAAAAAAAAAGTGAAAATTTATTTTTCCTATAATCAATTGAACTTATTATAAAAAATAATCCTCATATGATCAAACAGAGGCATGATAGATTTAGAAGAGACAATATGCATCACATGAGAAACAAAAATATTGATAGGTTCCTTACATTTCATTTAAAATCTTTCATATAATTGCTCGGTAGTAATTTGTATTGATTTTGTTTTTTCCCAAGCTTTATGGTGTATATATATTACGAAAAAATCATTCAGTATAAATAAATTTATAGAAAAATTCACGGGCATGTGCACGGTGCACCTTTTTTCTAGTATTTATATATATATGTAAGTAACAAATTTTTTTTGTTCTACCACTAATAATAATTTTTACACATTTAATAGTGGAAAAAATTGTATTTAAGTTATCACAATTGATAAGTTATGGCAAATCTTTAATGATAAGTATAAATCTTTTCAAATGTTATTAGTTATAATTTTTATATTATCACATATTTTTTTATAACCAATATTACAATTTTTTGTATTGAAAATTTTCATTGTATAATTTACATGAAGTCTAATTCTTATTCCTATTTAGAAGATTTGTTATTTATTTGAATTTAAAATATACTTATTTAATATTTATTGTTAATTTTTTTCACTTTACGTTGATATATATTTTATATTACATACATTAATATGATTGATAAATACTTATATATAATTATATACACTATAACTACTATGTCGTGTTCTAAAATTTTAAAATTTAATATATCGCCATATCCATATCATATCGTGTTCTCGCTCGCACATCATAGATTTCTATTTATATTTTCAAAAACGGTTAAAAATTTATTTTCAAAAGTGTTAATATATTTATTTATATTTTAAGAGAGATATTTTTTTATTGTAATAATCAAATCAATACTTTTTTTACTTAATTTTTGGGATAAAAATAAAATTAAATATTTTTTTATTGTAAAAATAAAAAAAATATAATTTATATATATTGGGAAAAAAAATTAGTGTAATGAAAGATAAAAAAAAGTGTTTTGAGAAAACCTATTTTAATATTTTGAAAGAAAATAAACATATATTTGATTGTATTTTCCCAAAATAAAATTATTTTGAGAAACCATAAGCAACACTTCCTTGATTTTTCAAATGAATCAATTAGCATCTTGTCAATAATCTCCACTTCAAATTGTCCATCTTCAAACCCATCAATATCACAGATACAGGCAGTGGCTAAGACAAGTGACCTGCCATCAAACATGTAAAAAACTAAAAATGCACATAAAATTAACAAAACACAGAAAAGTATGATTTCAACACAATAAAACATAACAATTCACACACATTGCGAGTCACACACAGGCCATGCAAGTTTTTCTCCTTATTTTCTGCATATGGCTAAAACCCAATATGCTTAGAACACTCAAAACAAACACCAACCAGAGAAGCACACACAACTCTTTATTTAGTAACTGGAAATGGCATTCTCCTTGTTCAGAATAGAACAGGCATTGCTTCTTAATCATCATAGTGCTTGCGGTGGTGGTGGTGGTGGTGCCTATGCTTCTTCTCCTCATCCTCATCATCAAAGTTACCTTCTCCCTGCCAAAAGTGCATACTATGCATTTAGCAGTTGAAAAGTCATAAAAGTTTTGTATAATAATGTAGGAAGTGATAGTTCTATCTAAGCAGTGGAGCATGGAGATTTTAACTGAAACTTATAAAGTGGTAGTTTTGCCCAGTCAAAAGATTCAATAACAGATATATGCTCTCATTCTCATCCATAATTTCAGTTGCTCCTTTCGCAGTTGCAGAGTGTGATTCTAAAGCAAAGCAACGAATTCTTACATAGGGATATCTACATTAACATCATTGTAATGTGTAAAGTAAGTTAATCTAACTTAGATGATGTTTGAGTGAGCTTATACACTCTTTAAAGCATTTTATAAGATGTTTAAGAGCTTATAAGATGTTACAAAATGTGGGATAATTTTTCTTTTTAAATAAAAGAGTTTATAAGATTCTAAAATAAAATGTTAATATGAGCATCTCTAGCACAATGCTGTTTGGGATGCTATTTTTTGAAATAACATTGGGGGAGTCCATCCCAATGCTATTTGGGGTTCCATACATAAAACTTTTGGTCAAAATTATAATTATAGAATCTTGAGGCAAAGGTTCTAAATACCTTTTTATTATTTTTTCTTGATCCTTAACGAAAGGTTTCATATATAAAACCTCAGATAACATTGGAGTAGACTCTCCTCAATGCTATTTGGGGTGATATTTCAAAAAATAGCACCCTAAATAGCATTGGGCTAGAGCTGCTAAGTTCTTTTATAAAAGTAAGGAGAACTTAACTTCTTGTTAAAATCTTATCAGCTCCTTTAAATTTAACCATTTTATTTATAAAAAATTGCTCTCATTAATATTTTATAAATTTCAAAATTTTATTTTATCCAATCACTTTCATAACTTATTTTAAAAATAAAATCATCATCTTATAAAATGTAAGAGCTTATAAGATTTTTTAAATAAATTTAGCCAAAGAGGGTGTTGGGGTGAGCTTATAAGCTCTTCAAAGCTTCTTATAAAATATTTACAAGCTTATAAGATGTAAAAAATGTTTTATAAATATTTTTTTAAAATGAGCTTATATATAATTTTAAAAAATAAGTCAGAATTTTAGAAGCTCATTTTTAAAAAAACATAAGGAAATTCTAACCTATTTCAAGATCATAACAAGCTCTTTTGACTCTTACTATTTTAATAATAAAATTATCATTACCAATATCTCATAAGTTCCAATACATCATTTTATCCAAACACAAATAAAATTTAATATCCTATAATTTAGATAAACATATTATAAAATGTAGAAGCTGGTAAGATATTATATTTATAAATCAGCTTAACCAAACAATCTCTTGATCTTTCTTAATAGTATATATAGGAGATTTTCTAGCTTAGGCGCTGTATTCATCCAACTGGAAATCTACTATTTGAAATCAAGATCATATGATACCAGAACTTAGACAAACAAACATGACCAAGTGCAAAGATAGAGACTCAAAAAAACAAGGACATTACAACAGCAATCAAAAATAAGACCAGGCCAGAGCATAAACATAAAAGCATCAAAAATCATTGTAATAAGCAAGGGAAAAGAAACACTAACATATTTTTTGCGGCCATAGCCCTCATCATCATCATCACGCCTCTCATAGCTGGGCTTCCTGTAATCCTCCTCCTCAGACCTCCCATAGCTGGGTCTTTCGTACCCCTCAGTCTGATAACTCGGCCGCACATAACTGGGCTGCTCCTCGCCATGCTCGCTTCTCTCGGGCTTCCGACCATAACCATAACCATAACCACCGCCACTTTCCTCTTCCCCATACTCAGTCTTCCTACCATACCCACCAGATCCATATTCCTCGGATTCAGGCCTCCGTCCATATTCGGATCCACCGTATTCAGATCCGGGCTTCCTCCCGTAACCCGGGCTGTACTCGGAAGTAGCTTCCTCGTACTGACTCTTCCGCCCATAGCCTGAGCCGTACTCAGAGCTGGGTTTTTCGTATTCGGGTTTCCTGCCGTACCCGGATCCATATTCCGAAGCCGGCTGTTCGTGTTCGGATGTTCTCCCATAGCCGGACCCGAATTCAGACCCAGGTCTCTCGTACTCCGGTTTCCTACCATACCCAGATCCATATTCAGAAGCGGGTTCCTCGTACTCCGGTTTCCTTCCATACCCGGACCCGTGCTCAGAAGTGGGCCTCCCATACTCAGTCCTCCCGCCATATTCGGATCCACCACCTGATCCATACTCACCCTCTCCCCCGTACCCGCCACCGGGGCGATTCAACCCATAGCCGGGCTTGGGCCCGTCGTAGCCATATCCAGCCTCAGCCGGTGGTGGGCCCCCATAAGAAGGCGGGCCAGGTTGGAGCTTGGGGCGGGCGTAGCTCTTGTACTCGTTGTCCAAAACATCATCAGCATAGGCGGATGGCTCAGCATAGGAAGTATATTGGGGGCGATCGTAGTCAAAATCGTCGGAAGCGGAGGAGGTGTTGGGGTAGCAGGTCTCTTCAGAAGGAGGGAGGGCACGACCGTAGGTCAAAGCGATGTCGTATCCGCCGCCGTAAGGGGTGGGATCGTACTCATCGAAGTCGTCGACCTCGTCGCCGTGGTGGCCTTTGGGAAAGTACGACATGATTGATTGATTGGTTGATTTTTTTGGGGATCGAGAACCGTGTGAAAAGCGATTAGGTGGAAACCTCGCAAATTCAGTTTGTTTATATATATGGTGGGAATTTGGGCAGATTTTCTTGCCTTTTTCGACACCAAGGAAAATGCCCTTAGATCTGAAATTTATTACCGTGGTATGGGACAGGTGGCAGGATGTCGGCACACCCATTTGGGTATTATTGGGCTTTCACTCGTAGGTGTCCGAATTGATTGGATCTGGTCTAATGGTTGTTCTGGGTTAACGGTGTGGATCCAATCTTACAAGTGAGTTTGGATGGCAACCCGAGTGTCGGCACATTACGCCTAAACACCATTCATTATGCTATACATAGTTCTTTGATGATTGCAATGCAAATGTGCTGGGGATGGTGCATTTCTTGCATGGTACTCTGTGTGTGCCCCTATCTATGGGTATGTTACTTCGAATTCACCAAGGATATTTTGAGAGAATGAAGGGTAGGAAATAAAAATAATCAGTCAAAATCAATACCGTGTTAAAAATAAATTTCTTACGTGCAACTTTCTCATAAAAAAATAAGTATATTGATGTACTTTATGCGAAATTTAAAGATTCAATCATATAATTTGTTTTTCAACAAACATGTTATTGATATGATAATTTTATAATTCTTAGAAATTGATCAAGATCCAATCTAAGGTCTATTGCAAAAAGCATGAACTCTATCATAGAAAATCATACTCTTTGTCATGACTTCTGCATTATATTAATCTTACATATTATTTAGTTAAGAACAATAAAATTATTATCTGCTTTTCTTTTCTTTTATTTTTTCTAACTCTAATTTACTGATTCATTTGATACTCAATTCCCAATTTTTGGGAAACTACTCATTGGATTAGTACTTTCAGTACCCCTCACACAGGTACAAATTATTCCTCAAAAATTTAATAATTCAGTTACTATTATTGGTCTTCATGATACAAGAGCCTCTAGGTCCATCTTGAATTCAAGGATACTTCCCTCTTTCTTTTGGAAAGAATACCATGAAATATTTCAGGGTTGCAAATAATGTTACCCTCTCAATTGGGTTGATTAGCAAACCAGTCAAGATTTAACTTTTCCCAAAACTTTCACTTATTCATAAGTTTCTTGGATCCTCATTGCCTGGAAGGAAATCATTATTGGGTTTGATATCATAAAACAATTATCAGAAAAAAGAGTTATTCCAAAGACTGATGGACTCAGGTATAAGTTTTATTTCCTTCCATATATCAAACCACAATCTACACTCTTGTATATTTACCACTTTGCAGAATCTCACTCTTAATTTCTACATAAATGCACAAAACCACTTTGGAAAAATCCAGAGTTTTTTTATATATTTACCTTTTAAAAAAGATATCAATGTTAATTCTACAAAGGCCAGTCATCCAAGAATGCCACCAAATCAACTTGAATTGGCTACTAGAGAATTAACCCAGTTAAGAGAAAAAGGACTCATTGAAGCAACAAATTCTTCGTGGGCTAGTCAAGCCTTTTTGGTCAATAAAAGCGCTAAGCAAGCAAGAGGAAAAATGAGGTTAGTTATCAATTACAAACCTCTAAACTTCTTCCTTGTAGATGAGAAGTTTCCATTTCAAAATAGAAATTGTCTATTCTCTAATCTCACAAGAGCCAAAATATTTTTCCTACAGTGACATTTGTCCTTCTTATATTTAATTTAGAGATTTGATTTGTCACATTCTTTGCCAATCTTTTTTCCTGTTTCTTGGAATTCTTTCAGGAATTTCCAATTATTGCATAATTTCTCAAGGGCTTTGAGAACATATAAATAGATTTCACAAATAGTAGTATTTGAAAGTGTCCTTTCTCTTAGTTCAATCAATCGCAATGCTTCTTGTTCCGATAATTTTGGAACAAAGTTGAGATAAGCCTACTTCAGGTTTGGATTATCCATTCCTCCAAGAATATAATATTTCTACAACATTCTTTGGAAATGTTTTTCTAAATCTTTTCTTTTGAAGGAGCAACATTTCATTTTGAAGAATTATTCTCTTACAACATACAAATGATGTTGTTATTCTCCAAGAAATTCAGCATAAATGTATTTCATGAAAACATCAATATGGGAGAATTTCTTGCTCAGATATGCCTATAATCTCCAAGTGCATACCACCATTCTTTCAAAGTTCTAGTCATTCTAGCATTGAAGGAATTGATAACACGTGTGAGGGTGGATTTGGTCTTTGTAACTCTGTGATGCACTAGGACATCATTTCATGTATCTTGTTTCTCCATTGCGACAAAAGGAGTATCATTAAATGTGAATAGAGTTTTGGAATTTATTTGAATTGGTTCGCCCATTTCTTCAGTTTGTTGATTTCTTTGACTAGTTTCTGGCTCATCTTCAACAATGGGGTTCTTTTGGTGTCTAATTCATAAAGATCAAAGGCATATCTTTTGAGAGTTCTTCAGAGTCACTTACCTCTTTTGTAGGAATAACTAGCCAAGGTCTTGATGGTTTTTGATCCTCATGATCGTAGACCTTTTTAAGAACTTCAATCAGTAGATTATGATCATTTCCTTGCATCATAAATTGCTGAAGTGTTCTTCTTTTTAGATTAGATTTTTTTGATGTCTCCAAAAATTCAATAGTGGGTGTTTTGAGTTGTCTTTGTAATTCCTCTGAAGAGAAGAATGAAGATGAATCTCCAAATCCATTTAAAATTTTCCAAAGCATGGAGTGGTTGAGAAACCATTGGAAAAACTGAAATTGAGGTGTATGGCTTGTTCCAAATAGAATCTCTTTGATATTGCTCCTCTAGAGATCTTAATTGTGTTTTCAATGAATAGATCTCTTGCTCCTTATGTTGGAATGGCTACGAGGTTTGGATCATTCTGAGAATATCGTGATGGACAACATCAATCCTTTTTTTGAAAGATTGGATTAAGACTACAAGTTGACCATCCATCTTGGCTTCAATTATGTCTTGGGTTTTAGCAATTCTTTGCAATATTTTATTTTGGGCTATAGCATCTTAGATTGCCAATTTAGGGTAGCCTCTACACAAGTAATCTCAACAAGAGATCTATCTAGATTTTTGGAAGTAGGATTTTTAATCTTCCATGAATGCTTGTAGCTTTCATTATTGAACTCTTCTTGAGGGAATCCAATTTGCTGAGAAGATGAAGATCCCATCATCATGATTTGTTGTTGCGGAGAAGATTGATCATCATCTTTTCTTGGTGAAGCTTGAATTTGAGAGTCATCATTATCCCACCCTAAATAAGTGGTCGGCCATGGTGTTGGAGGTGGAGGAGTGTATTTGACCAAGTAGTCAAACTTTCCAAATGGCTGCCCCAAAGTATCAGCATATGGATCATTTCTAGAAATTCTTTGGCTTCTATTTCTAGGAACTTCTTCATTAATTGGTGCTTGATAGAGTAGAGATCCATTTACATCAAATTCATATATGAGTGGCATGGATTCAATAGGAAATTAAGCATTGAAACAACTAGGGACATCAACCTTCAATTTCTGCTTCTTAAATCGAATTTCTGCTGTTCTATCTGATTTTTTATGGAAAGATGGTTTAGTAGGCTGGATTAGCTTGGCCTTCTTGGATGCTTTATGATTTTGTTCATATGCTGTAATCTATGTTTCTGGAATCAACTTTTGAAATTCTTCTCTGGGGAGTTGTCTTGGAACATAACTACAACTAGGAACATACTTGGAATCTATAGAGATCAACAAAGAATCTTCAATCTCCTATGGAAGAGCAAATCAATTGGATGATTTTGTATTCTACACACCATCTAGTAATGCAGTGTAGCAGAATAAATTGTAGAAGTAGGAATTGCTCCATATATCTGAATTTGCATTTTAAGAGCTATTCTCAAACAGGGATCTGATATTAGCATATTGAAACTAGGGAACATGGTTACAAGAACTATTCTTGCATTCAACATTGTCTGAGCAATGCCAATGTAAGCATGCTGATAATCAAAGAATCTAGTATCAAGCAATGTAATTCTGGAGGTGGTTGGAAGCCCTTTGCGACCATGAAGTGTTAAGGCAAATCTGATGGCTCCAAAATGAATATGGGTATATTTTTCTACAAGCCATAATTTTGGAAGGTGTTCTGGAATTTCAATGGTGACCAATCGTTCTTTTTCAGTTGCAGTAAGGAAGTATTAGCCAAAAGAAGATGCTTGGACAAATTCTTTAACCTAAACTTTTTGAGGGTGAATAAGGTTTTTGAAGGTGTAGCTGAAGGAAGATCTAAGTTTGGAGAACGCATTATAAGGGTTTATTATAAAAAGGGTAGTAAAGGGTACTTTATCTGAATCATCAAGATAAGTGATTTCATATAAGGAATCTATTTTTAAAGCATTAGAGTTTCTAAAACTTGGACTAGGGGTTAACATTGATGATGAGGAAGAAGAAGAGGCCGAGGGCCTTGAAGGATTTAATCATATATAGAAGTTGAAAATAACTTAGCTGAACTACAGATGAAGATTAAACTAGCATTGACGTATATATTAATTCAAAGCATGTCAAAAAGTGTTACCTTAACTAACATTGTTTATAGTAATCCCAGTACGAAATCGAACATCTCAAATCACTTTAATTAAAGGGGTAAAAGGGTCTCTTTATGCTGAAAAAATATATGAAAAATACCCAAACAAAAGTAAAATGCTTGCGTACCAAATAATAAAGCATCTATGTTTTAATCAAATTAGCGTTTGCAATAACTGAAAAGATATTCTTTTGACTTGCGGTTCAAAGAAAGCAATAAATGTTTGGCTTGCTTACTCATATTTTGGGGGTTGTTTGTTTATATTTTGATATGTTTTGTTTAAATATTTTGGGAGAATAATTTTTGAAAAGTGGGATTGGATAATGTAATAATTGTTTGTTTGTATTTTGGGTGGTAATGAAAAATATTTTGAAAGAAAATTATTTATTTGATTGTGTTTCGGGAAAGAATAAATTTTTCTGCTAATATCACATCAATCTCTTTTTTGTTAGGTTGTTTGGGTGAAATGAATATTTTGATATTATTTATAAATGTGTATATATAAATTGTATGATTAGTGTACGTATACATATTTGTAATGATGAATTTAGGGTAGATTATTGAGCAGTGGATTTTAAGGTGAATTTTTAAGGATATTTTGGGAATTATTTTCTGTGTTTTGGAAAGTTGAATTGAGAACTGTGATTATTTGATTGTTTAAATTTTGAGAATTGGAACATAATTTGGGGTTGAAAGCAAACAAGTCTTTGGAAAATCTAAGGCTATGTTTGATTACATTTTGACAAAACAAAATTATTTTTGCCAAAATATAACCAAACATATAACATTTTTTTCTCCAAAATGTCAAATTATGTTTTCCCAAAATACCCTCTTCTATCTTTATTATCCCCAAAACTTTTCTATTTTCTAATACACACACATATCATATATATATTTTTATTATTATTACTATAAAAAAATTCCTCAATTTCATTTTCACCCAAAAAAATCTAATAAAAAAATATTAATTTGACTGCTACAATAAAAAATTGTCTCTTTTCAAAACATAAACAAATATACCAAAATTTTCCAAAATAATTTTTTAACTATTTTCAAAACATAAACAAACATACATTACATTTTCTAACAAAAACTTTACATTCCCCAATCCCAATCTTAAAACTTATTCTCCCAAAATATATAATTCAAAACATACAATTCATATCCAAACATTACCTAAAATATGCTAAATGTCAAATTAAGGGCAAATCACCAAATTAGTCCCTAAAGTTTTACTTTAGAATCACTTTTGTCCTCAATATTTAAAAATTCATCTTTTTGTTCCTAAAGTTAATATATCATTTCACTTTAGTCCCCAAAATTATTTTTTGGTAGTTTTTGGCTGGAAGATTGACCAAGTTTGATATTTTTAAAGACAAAATTATTAAATTATAGTTTTATATTTCACTTTAGTTCCTATCTAAGATTTTGTGTTCCAATTTAGTCCCTATATCACTTTTTCTCTTTTTGTGTTTTTTATAGGAAAAATTGCATTTTACCTCCAATGAAAATGAAAAAGGGCTTTATGAATAAAAAAAAAATGTGAAAAACCTTCTTATATTTTGAAATTATGCATACCGTCTCCAACTCTTGATTTGCTTTAATTTAACCCCTATTTTAACATATAAATATTATATTACCCTTAATTATTTCACATATTTTCAATTTAATTTATTCATTTTTTAAATATATTTTCATATATCTTATTTCATCCCCTTTAAATTAAAAAACTATTTTTAGTTTTTGTATTTTCATTTCTCTAATTTATTCTAGATTTTTCGTTTTTGTATATGTTTAATATACATATGTATAAATATATAGTATATTTATGTATATATTTTATGTTATATGTATATATTATATATTTGTAATATATCATATATTTGTACATAATATATATTAATAAATAAATATAAATATATGAAAATACTATATAATTATATTCGTATAATAGTCCTACTCACCGCTGCACCATGTATCCTCCCCAACCCCCAACCCCATCCCCAACTGCCCTATCCTCGCCCCATGGTGATCGGTCATGGTAGTTACCTCCAACAAATGGTAAAATTATTTTTTTAGTCCTATAAATTTTTTAATTTTCAATTTTGTCCTATATATTACACAATTTCAAATTTAATCCTATACATTAAAAAAATTTACGCATTTAATCCAAAAATTATTGGAATCTCATAAAATGACTGAAAATGCTAATGTGGCATGTTGGCATTTGTTGAATTTGAGAATTTTTGCTTAGATGACAAATTTCCGATTGACATGGCAATTTTTGGTCTTGTTGGAAAAAATCTTTGCTTATTTGAATTTTTGTTAGTAATATTATTACTAATATATTATTAACAATATTATTAATAATAATACTAATAATATTAGATAATTATATCATCATAATAATACTATTATTATCATTGATAATATTAATCTTGTTAAATTAATACTATTAAACTAATTTAATATATATTAGTACCATGTATTATCAGTAATATCATAATAATATTAATAATATTATTAATACTACTTGTTATGAATATAACTAAAATTATTATAATATAGTAATTACTATTATAATTAATATATCATATAATTAATATTATTAATTATAATAGTATCACAAATAATATTAATATATCAATAAATAAATTATTAAATATTAATAATATATGAGTATGTGACTAATATTAGTATGAATTACATACACACATGTACATATATTTATAAAAAGAAAAAAGAAAAAAAGTGATATAGGAACTAAATTGAAACATAAAACCTTATATAGGAACTAAAGTGAAACATAAAATTATAAATTAACAATTTTGTTCTTAAAAATGTCAAACTTGGTTAATTTTCGTACAAAAAATGTCAAAAAATGATTTTGAGATTAAAATGAAACGATATATTAACGTGTTAGAAATTAAAAGATGAATTTTTGAAAATTAAAAATTAAAGTGATTTTAAAGTAAAATTTTAGAGGCTAATTATGTGATTTACCCTCAAATTAAAAAGCACCTTTTCAGAAAATTTTGACACTATTTATTAATATCTTTTTCTTACATTATCTCAAATTAATTAGTTATAAAAATGTAGTAACATGCAAGCAATCCAAAGAATCGGATTCTCAAAAAAAGAAAAAGCTATTAACTGATAAAAAAGTTGCGGGTTCTTTTGTAGAAATTCTACGGTCCATTTACTACAGACATTGCTGGAACTTTGACTAGAGACAACTTGGAATCAATAAAAACTAGTTCGTTTCTTAATCATCTTCGACAGAGAAACATCGACTTCTTGTTTCCCCAGATTCTTTTTCTCTCCCGCATAACAATCTTCAGAGGAAAGGTCGGAGCAGCAGCAACCCGCCACTGAAAGCATATGGGCTCCAGGATAATTACGGTTGCCCAGGACGGCGCCGCTGATTACCGGACAGTGCAGGAAGCCATAGACGCGGTGCCCCTCGGGAACACCCGTCGGACTGTGATTCGTGTGGCCCCTGGTGTTTACCGGCAGCCCGTATACGTGCCCAAGACGAAAAACCTCGTCACGCTTGCCGGAATCCGCCCCGAGGATACGCTGTTGACATGGAACAACACCGTCACCAAAATCGACCACCACCAACTACCGCGAGTGATTGGAACTGGGACATTTGGGTGCGGGAGTACGATTGTTGAGGGAGAGGATTTTATTGCTGAGAACATCACTTTCGAAAATTCTGCTCCCCAGGTAGAATTTGTCTTCACTTATCTTTTCTTCTTTCTTTTGTCCGTCTATCATGTTCTTGTAACACGAAATCGAATGTAGTATTTGTAAGAAACTGAAAGGTTTGTAATATTCTATAAAGGTGGTGATGTAATTCAATAAATTTTAGCAGCATTCATCTGATTTTGTGTTTCTGGTATAATATATGGTCTGGAGTGGTCGCGAGGCCGTTCGAATTGGCCTATTTTCTTTGTAATGTCGGATGGTCAAGGTCAATAGGGTCTGAGCAGTTCGTTGGTCAAAGTTGAAACAAAATGCAAGGTTAGTGTTGTTGGAAGGTCCTAAAGAAAGCCCTCCAAATCATCGAATGAATAGAGTGTGATAGGATTACAATAGAGAAAAACATATCTTTGTCTAGAAGTATTTATATGGTCGTGATAAAGTGGACAGATACCACTGGATGCCTTAGTCAGTTGCCTCTTTATTCGGGTCTCCAGTCAAACACGACTTGAATGAGAAGATACGAAGCTTGAAATGTTTGGGTATTTCTGATATAGTATGGCCAATTTTGATATTTTAGGCTCTTTTTTCATATTAATATGTTTATGTTGTCATAATATTGGAACCTTGAGGTTCAGTTTGAACTTTCAAGTTATTGTTCACCAAAAAAAAAAAACACTTTCGAGTTATTGGCGGCTATAAATGCTTTTGAATTTGCATACTTATGATGCCTTTCTCTTTAACTTTTATCCAGGGCTCGGGGCAGGCTGTAGCAATCAGAGTGACGGCTGATCGTTGTGCATTCTACAACTGTAGATTTCTTGGTTGGCAGGTATACAGACTGCGTTGTGCTTTTCTTAGTTCTTTTGGTAAATTGATCTACAATTAGTCAAGTATGTGGAAAAGAAAAAGAGTTCTTTGCAAGAAACCATATTTAAAGTTTTTCAAATTGCTTTTTATTTTGTACTTGTGGATTCTGTCACAGGCTCTTGCAATCTCAAAACTTGAAAGTGATCAGCTAATGTTATCATTATGTGAACAAAACATGCTGCGTGGATTTAATGACTAAAACTAAGAACTACAGAGGTTGTCTCATTGTGCGAAAGGTTCTTTGTCTGAGTGGCTTTTGTCAATATTGCCGATTTTTGGATTCCAACTTGTGACATTGTGAAAGTTTGCTCTAATTCCTCTATCCATGAACCTACTTTAAAAAAAGATTTCTTTTATGTTAGAATTGGCATTTAATGTTTTGCTTGGATGATTGCAAACTTTGCAGTAGGCATAGGTTGTAATAGACAAAATGCACCGCTAAAGATGGTGCAATAGTTTAATTCAGAGAAAATAATGCAGAATTGTATAGCTAACCAGAGATTCTAATGATGATATGGGTCTTTCTTCCTCTGACTTTGGTATTATATACAGGATACTCTGTACTTGCACTATGGGAAGCAGTATTTGAGGGATTGCTACATTGAAGGAAGTGTAGACTTCATTTTTGGTAACAGCACTGCTCTTCTGGAGCATTGCCATATCCACTGCAAGTCTGCTGGATATATAACAGCTCAGAGCAGAAAATCTTCTGAAGAGACAACTGGATATGTATTCTTGAGGTTTTCTACCAGTTCTTTTTTGGCATTAGGCTTTACATAAATGTAATAAAAATTTATGAAATTTAAGTATTTTTCTGACTACGCACACATACCCCCAAACATTACCTGTATAAGTATGAAGGCAATGTTGCTCAGGCAAATGACCAGTCACAAAAAACAATTATAACCTAGTATATGCTATATTTGGATCACTTTACCAACTCCCTCTATGTTTGATGTTTTGATGCAGATGTGTTGTTACTGGCGATGGAGGGACACAATACACATACTTGGGACGGCCGTGGGGACCTTTTGGAAGGGTGGTATATGCATACACATATATGGGCGGTTGTGTTAGGCATGTTGGTTGGAATAACTGGGGAAAGTCCGAGAATGAAAAAACAGCTTGCTTTTACGAGTACAAGTAAGTTATTATTGGGGATTGAATGCAAATTCCATAATACTTCAAGATCCTACACAAGGAAAATGGTGAAGGAGATCATAAGTAGAAGCTTATCTTGTAGTTGTCCTACTTTCTTTACTTTAAAACATCTCTTTTTTCTGGTATATGTAATCTTGAAGTAGACACTTTGCCAAATGTCGTGCCAATTGCAGGTGCTTTGGGCCAGGTAATTGCCCCTCAAAGCGTGTAACATGGACCAAAGAACTGATGGACGGTGAGGCCGAGCAATTTCTTGCACATAGTTTTATAGACCCAAATCCAGAACGGCCATGGTTGGCACAGAGGATGGGTGTAAGGATACCATATTCAGCTTAAGATGTGTACAAAGAACTAACTGGTTCAAGAAAATGGCACAGGCATCCATTGTCTGAACCATAATTTGTTCGAGAAAACACAAAGGACGAATGTCAGCTAGTAGGTGGAGAGATGGGTTAATTAAACATTTTGTGTTAGGTTGCCAATTTGATATTGTTTAATTTTCTTTTCTACATTTGAAGATTCTTGCTCATGAGAACTTGCTTTTAATAGTTACTAGTAATTGCTTGGATTATTGCTTTGCCAGCGCTGCGTTTGTAAGGATTTGAGAGATAAAAGCATTTCGGACATAGGATAAATATATTGAGAATCAAGTAAGTTTTTTAAGAGATAGAGGGAATTGAACCCTGATAATTAGGGATTGGGAAAAGGTAAGGCTACTTGACAGAGGCTTATAGCCTAATCTACTTAAAACAAAATTTGGCTTTAACCTATTTAATAAAAAGATTATGCTAAGGTTTAAAAAGAAGGTTTTTTAACCAAATATGTTAGATTTATACTCTTCTACAAGTTTACAAAGTTTAATAGATCGATCTGTTTATCCCTTTTTATATAAAAAATATAATAATAGTGATATAATATTAAATAATTAATTATATTTGATTTCTTTAGTTAATCTTTTATGAAATTTATTATGTTGCCTAGTATTGTTTTTTGTTTAAATGATAATATTTTATATTTTAATTTTAATTTTCATAATTATGCATTTATTATTGCTTATCAAGATCTATTATAAGTTTAAATATATTAAAAATTGATATTTATGTGATATTTAGATTTAATAAAAATCTTCATAGAAAATAGGCTTTTAAGTTTTAGATAAGCTTTGAGGCCTAACTAAAGCTTTAAAATTTATTAAATAAACTAGGTCTGATATTAAAAAAAGCTTATTATATATAATAAATTAAGATCAAACTCATCATTTGCATGATAGATGTGTTTCATTTAAATCAAAATCTAACTTAACCTAATCTATTTGCATGCCTACTCATAACTTTGAAGTCCACGGACCTATTTCTTACTATAAATTATCAGTATTGCCATGTAGATTTAATTAATTTTTTGACTGATCTATGAAACTATGGATTGAATGGTTGGATGAATGAAAATTCGTTTCTTTTGAATGCTTTGACGAGGTGACATTATTATAACGATGTATCGCATTATTTTAGGAAGTTTAGGGCTTGTTAGATTTTATTTTCATTTTTATTTTTATTATTTTCAAAATTTAAAAAAATAATTAATGAGAATGAATTGAAAATAAATTTATATTTAAATGAATTGTTGAAAAAGTATGATTATGTTGGATTTAGATATTTAGAAAATTGTCGTTACAGAATGATAATAATAATAATATTAGAGGAAGAAAATATATGGATTATTGGGAGATATTATATATTTTATCGAGGAATGTATTTTGAAAATGAAAATAAAAATATGTATAAAATAATGTCTTTTAATATTTAAATAGCAAAAAATATAAAAATAAAATTTAAAAATTGATATGGGATAGCCCAATAGACCCAATAGGCCATTCTACAAATGAGACAGCCCACTAAGCCCAGAGGCAAGTCAGCCTGGTCGACTAGTATCGACCCCGTATGCTAAGCCCTGTGGTCGACCTGTATCGACCTGAGGGCCTCTTCCAAAGCCTTATGATGATAGCCCAGAGGCGAAGTCAGCCTGGTCGACTAGTATCGACTCCATATGCTAAGCCCCATGGTCGACCCGTATTGACCTGAGGGCCTCTTACAAACTCATCAGCTAAGCTTAGTCGACATGAATCGACTCCCGATTGC
>JACGDI010003062.1:309941-324769 GCA_014898725.1 Jacaranda copaia
TGATAAGGGTACTTGGGTAAAATCATACCATCATCAGATTATAAATCCTACCAGCACTACCATGCTCAAGGTAATGCAATTATACTATTCACTATACACTTTCTCTATACTCTCCGTCTTACCAAAAATCTGACTTGAGCGTCAAAGTACCTTAGCCGGGGCACCTCGGCTAGTTTACATTTGTTCTTGGTTGCAGATCTCAAGTCCAATACCATTCAAATCCACTGGAGTTCCGGACCGATACGCTTTTTGCAGCATCAAAAATGAAACAAACCGTCCCTTATTTTTTATTTAAAAAAAAAAGGAACTACTCTAAATGCGAAATCTTTTTTAGCACTCTTATAAAAAAATAAATAAATCTTTTTTAACACATGTTTTTGTTCTTTTTATTTTGGTCTATACCTTTTTAAAAAGAAAAAGAAAAAGAAAAAGCGACAAAGGCAACTATTTTAGGTGTTGAGTTGGGTCCCACGTTGGCGGCATGCAACGTCCAAAACCATTAATAGCTCGCCACGTCAGATGGCTAAACTACTGAACTTAGATATGGTTGTCTTCTTCAGTGCCATTCCCTTTACCATTTCCAGGCCTTCCTTTTTCGCCAGCCTCACATTTTGATGCTCGCTACTGAAAGCTGAAAATGAGCGAGTTTGCGGCGGCACCGTCGTGCCGCAACTCCCTGTTACTCGGTGGAGCATTGCAGTTAAAGAGAAACCCACTTAAGATAGGTCTAAAATGGCAATTCAAAGTGGAAAGAAAGTTGAGGCCCACGAAAGTAGAAGCTCAAATGGTGAACCCATCTACTTACTCTTCCAGAATTTCAACGGATATCCCTCTATACGAAGTTCCTGGGGTAACAATGCTCTAAATTTTGTTCATTAAGCTGCTTCCTCTCTTTTTTATTTTTTTGGGTTTTTAATGTGTGTGTGTGTATGCAAGAATTTTGGTTGTGGGGTTTAATTTGGACTTTTGAGTTTGAAATGGGCAGGCTTCATTTGATCAATATTTGGAAGATAAGCCCAGGGTCTTCAAAGCCATCTTTCCTGATAAACGTAGGAGCCAGCAACTCAATGAGGTAAAGTTTCTTATTTCTTTGTTGGTTCTTGGCGGTGGCAGCGGTGGTGTGGCTTTGGGGCAGGGGATATTTCGGGGGATCTTGAATAAGAAGTTTGTCTTGGGTATTTTACTTCTATTTCCTTGTATGTTTATCTTGAATAATGGATGCTCTGTGATCTGTCACTACGGAATTCAAAATTCTCTATTTGTTTTGGCTTCCTTGGTGACAAGATTGTGTGATGCAATTAATGTGATGGCAGAAAACTTCTTTGGCAATCAAAAATACCTTTACCTTGAGTCTTGAGAACTGGAATGAAACTGCTAAACCAACACAAAAGGGGCTCTCAGCCTAGGCATGGAAATTAGGAACAATGGGCCCCTGGTTTTTACTAATAGCAGATAGCAACTGATGTTGCCCCATATACTCAAAATGTGATCTTGGACGCATCAAGTCAATAGCTTTGAAACCAAAACTAGAAGTTTAAGTTGACAAATGAAGAATCACAAAAATTCCCCTGTTTAGATTATGGGGTTCAGATTTTGGTAGAATGTTTGATGTGATTGACACTTCCTTCGATAGGAGTCAGGAACTCAAATGTCAGAAAGTTTGATGATGCCAGTGAATAGAACCTCAGGCTAACTAGTGAGGCAACTTTTGTGGGGAAAATGTCTTTTAGGTTAGGTTAACTTCTCAACTAGTCTATTGAAGTGAAATTTTAGTGCTCAAAAGAATTGAAAACTTCTTTCCTTTATCTCATAATAAAACTAAGATCAAATAACTGCTTCTAAAATGTGCTATATTCTTATGCATCATTGGCCTTTATGAAGGCTGCACGGTGGTGGCCAATTATACACTTTGGAGGACTGATTTTCTTTTAACTGTGAGCATGTTTATGTGCTAAACATGACAATTTGATTAAAGAAATAGACATGTTATACGCTTCATAAGTATGTTACAGTCTTGGTTCTGTAGCAACCTTCAGTCTCTTCACATGTAGCCTTGCTAGACAGCGTTGAGATCTGAGTGAAAAACCAGACCCCAAACCTGGGTTGAGTCAAGCTGCAGAAAATTTTCTTAAAAACAACTTCAATGCAGAACTCTTAAAGAATGTACAAGAATAGTGTAACACTCCCTCAGTCCTATTATTTTTATCTTTTCTGACCAGAGACGAAGTTTTGATGAGAGTTGAAAAATTGAGAGTTTTGTGTATGTTTAATTATCATCCTCAAACTAATGATTAAAAGTTGATGATGTTGTATTTATGATTTTATATTAGTTGCATGCAGGAAGAGTGGAGAGTTCATATGCTACCAATAGAATTTTTATTTCTGACTGTATCGCCGGTGATTGACATGAGGTTAAGATGCAAGTCTAGCGGAATGGGATACCCACCTGTAGTTCCTCGCAACATTTCAAAGGTTCTTGAGCTCGACATTGTAAGTAAATAGCACAACCATCCCTCAACACCTTCGATCGCATTTAATACTTCTGCTTGTAAGTTTTACCACACTAATCACAAACCATTGTCACACAGATTAGATGGGAGCTCCAGGGACTAGATGATATGCTCAAGCCATCTCAGTTTTCCCTTGGTGTAAAAGGGGCACTTTACCCGGATAGGCGTGGACCAAGAAGCAGGCTGAAAGGTCAACTGCAGATGAGCATAAGCTTTGTCCTCCCTCCTGCGCTTGCTTTGGTGCCTGAAGATATTCGTCGAGATGTTGCAGAATCGGTTAGACATCTGCACCTTTCTTTTCCTCCGTCTTGAGTATTTTTGTTTTCTTTGTTTCCTGAGCAGCTTATTCGTTATGTTTTTTATGAATAGGTTCTTAAGAGATTGGTGGAGAACATGAAAAACAAAGTTAACGGCAGCTTGATTGCGGACTACAGTGAATTCAAGAGGGAAAGACCAAAGGCTTTGGCATGATATTCTTATGATTTTGTTCAGATAGTAAGTTCATATAATTAAGAATGTAATTGATATTTTCCTCGGCTGCACCAAAAGACTCGTACAATCCAAAGAATATGTCATAGTCTGGTTGTTTGTAAAAGAAGTTGATAAAATCCATTTAACCCACTATACTCGAGTCTTGTCTTCCTTTACCCTCTTATACTTTTAATTGCATCGCTTGGCCTTCATGTGCTTTCAATTTTGCTTCAAGTGTTCAATCCCATTAAATTTCCTTTATCTCCTAAATACCAATAGGTTTTTTAAAGACCTTAATACCATTAAATTGTTTTTTTTATTAAATGACTAAATTGCCTACAATTTTTTACTTTTCATTCAATTAACAAATTAAACTCATCTCTGCTATATCGCTTTTCACTCGTTTGTAGTTTGGATTCAAGCATTTCCACCTTTTATGTCAAATATATAAAATATTTTTTAGAGAGAATTCAGGTTAAAATAGGATGTTTTTTATTATTGATTATTAAATCTTGATTTTATTTGGAAAAGATGGTTGGGAGCATTGAGGTTGCAAGAAATAACTCATACTCATGAGATGGGACAAAAGTCACAAAATTGAATGATCTTTTGAAAATTCTTAGTGTGGGGCGGGTGCATGGGGCAGATTGCATTCCATTTCCAAAGATTTGAAGAACAAATTTACTGACTGGCATAGCAAAAAGTAGTTGGGAGATTTGTTGATAAAAAATGTAGAAGTAGAGGCATTTTAGGTATATTGGTACAAAATATGATGATCTAGTAGAAATTAAAGATACTTTAATCAACGGAGTTGAAGAATTGAAGCAAAAGTGAGAGTCCATAATGTAATTAAAAGTATAAGGGATCAAAGTGAGACAAAGTCTTAGTATATGAGAGGTAAAATGGATTTTATCCAAAAAAGTTTTCTTACTCTCCCACTACCTTTTATTTATTTTTTTGACAGCAAATTGAAACTAGACTGTGTGCGTTCCCTTTTGCCATGGTTTTTGGGTTTTCTTGAAACTGATATTTAGACAAGTGAAGGTACTTTCTTTAACATCATATGAATGTGGATTCAAAATTTTGGACATTCTTGGTTATCTATGGAGATGTCTGAAAGAGTTTGTTGGGGCATATACAATTTTAGTGGAAGGAAATCTTGACAACACTTTGCATTGAATAATGAACATGGGACAAAATATAAACCGAAGAAAGGAAGGGAAAATTGTTGGAAAAACGTACTCCTAATGCATTGAAATGGGAGGGGGAAAGTGAAAGATCAGAATGATAAAGAAAATTAGGAAAGACCAGAAAATGGAGATGCGGGGGATCGAACCCCGTGCCTCTCGCATGCAAAGCGAGCGCTCTACCATTTGAGCTACATCCCCATACGGTTTAGATTGTAATCCAATAATAAACTAACCATTTCATTCCATTCCTTTTGAATTCAATTACGCGAAACTTAAAATTGTGTTCATTTTATAATTTTCAATAAAAATATTATCTATTTTCATTTTCATTCCTGTTCCTGTAGCCATCATTTTCAAATTTAATGCATCTATTTTGTCTAAGTGGACTCCAAGTTCCACTAATTTATAAATAACTAAATTTTGTAGCTAACTAGATCATGAATTTTTATTCTTTTAAAATAGTACGATCCATGACAAATTAAATAATATATTTTTATTTTTATAAAACAATGAAACCCACAAATTATCCAAACATTATTTCACTGAAGCAACGCACAAAAAATAAAGAGACCCATAATAAATTTAATAGTGATTTGTATCTCAATATAATTTAATCAATGGAACATAAGCCCACAAATCTTCACTTTTACATTAAAATATTATTTTCAATTCTATAAATTAATATTCACATCACTACTAATTCAAGTAAAATTTCTTCCTCACAAAAAAAGTTAACAAGAAATACATATTTATTTTCACACATAAAAATTTGAACATTGCAAATGAAAACAAAACCAAACATGCACACATGTTCGTATTTCCATTTTTCATTTAAGTCACATGTCTATTTCTTCATCAAATGAGTATTTCTATCCTTGGTTTCGTTTAACAACTGTGAACTACTTTCCTTTCTCCCCACATCAAGGCAAAGGCAACCAGTATTAAGGGACAACATTAAACAGACAAGATTCAACTATTTGGCCACAAAAAGGAATCATATTAAAAAGTGGATTGCAGAGTCAATATGTAAAATTGTTACAGAATAAATACCACAATTGAAATTCCACTATCTCTTGCATCCATTATCTGGATTCTGTCATCCTGGTCACCAGTAATCAGAACAAGAACACCAACCAGACTTAAATGAGTGAAAACGATTGCGATCTCTAATAACTATTTCCCTTTCATAGATTCTGGACACTATCTTTATTGCAGAATGACAATCTTGACATATTCTCAAATTCTTGAAGATATAAAGAGGGACTCCAGGTTTTGTACTAATTAGACCAAAACAGACAGCCAACTTCTCACTATGAGACAGCACCGCTCGCTCCTTTTCCTCATCATCATCCCCACCTCCAGATAGGATCTGGGAGGTGGTTTCTGGTACATAACCCGCCAATTTTAACTTCTTTATCATCTCATCCAACATCAAGTATATCTCATTGATCTGTGGATGTGAACTCTCCCCTGCACTAAACTGGTGAACTTGGCCATTTATATACATAGTGGTAATTCCAGGAACTTTTCTGATTCCTCTGTCCCTAAGATTTCTGCGGAAAGAATTGGCTTTATCTGAGTTTCCTGACAAAGAATACATGTTTGAGAGCAAGACATGATGCTCAGTGTTGTCCGGATGCAATTGAGCTAGATCTTGGACAAGGCGTTCCCCCAGCTCTGGCATTCTGTAAACAGTGCAAGCTCCTAATAGAGACCCCAAGACAACCTCATTTGGTCTCATTGGCATTCCTCTTATCACCGCCTCTGCTTCTTCTAAATGTCCGGACCGACCCAAAAGATCCACCATGCATGCGTAGTTCTCCATAGAAGGCCTTATTCCATACACATTTTCAAGGTTGTAGAACAATCTTCGACCCTCATCAACTAACCCGGAATGGCTGCAAGCGCTTAACATGGCTGTGAAAGTTACATCATTTGGTTTTACCTCTTCTAACATCTGATTGAACATATCCAAAACTATAGCACCCTGCCCATGCATGGCTAATCCACCAAGCATAGCATTCCATGTAACCACGTTTCTTGCATGCATAGATTTAAAAACTTGAATAGCAGTGTTAATCCGGCCACATTTTGCATACATATCGAGCAAAGCTGTTGCAAATTTAACATCTGTTGATGCATCTGTTGTTGCTACTCTGAGAGCATACGAGTGCACCCATTTACCCATTATAACATCCCCAGATTGGGTACAAGCCGATAACAATGAGGAAAGGGAAGCGGAATTCATGTGGAATCCAAAATAAAAAATCATCTCTGTCAGAAGCCTAAAAGCCTCCCTAATAAACCCATTCTCGACATACCTTGCGATCATTATAGTCCAAGCAACCTCATTTCTCTCAGGAATTTCATCGAACAAATTCTTCCCTTTCTCCAATCCTTCCCATTTCACCACACCCCACAACAGCACAGTCCAGGAAACAACATTTCTTTCAGTCATTCCATCAAACAACGTCTTAGCATCGCCCATTAGCCCGCACTTGACATACATATCCATAGCAGCATTCTGTGCTTTGACGGCAAAATCCAAACCCATCTTGATCATAAAAGCATGCCCTTGAATTCCAAACACACTGTTTCCGACCTTAGTGCAAGTGCTGAAAACGGAAACCATTGTGATATCATCGACCAAAACCCCCACTCTTGGCATAATAACAAATAAACCTAATGCATCCATGGGTGACCCACCGCGACTGTATGAATCCATCAGCGTGGTCCAGTCGACGGTATCTTTATGTGCGATGGGAATTTCGTCGAACAGTTTGCGTGCCGACAATACGTCGCCGCAGGCAGCGTACATGTGCAGAATAACGTTGCGGATATATAATCTTGGGATGGTGATGAGACCGGTGGTGATGGTGGTGGCGTGCAGCTTCTGCCCCGCACCGAGAACTGAATTTCGAGCACATGATCTCATCAGGGCCCGACAATTGCGAGCCATTGAAGAGGGAGAGGTGCATACAGTTGGCCATCTCATAAGAAAGCCCACGGGATCAAAGTCTTCACTACAAATTCCAGGTGAATGAAGACTTCGAATACATGAAAAGGTTGTCGTTCCTAGTCAATCCTATAGACCTTCTAATTGTCGCAATTGTTACAACAAACAAGTAAAAAGACATGTTTTACTTCATTATGGCATTTTTTAACCTTTGTTAAATATCAAAATCTATATTATTAATAAATTACCTAAACTTTTTTGGGTATATTTTTATCAGATGTACTTAAAATATAATTACTTTTTCTTCTATAATTTTTATAATTACAACTATATAGTAACAATCATTTACAACCTACACATTCTATACTCATAATTATCGTTTAATCTTAATATTTTATTATTATTTATATATAAACTCAAATGTTCAGTAGCTTAAAGCCCAAGTGGCATCCATCTTTTTTATTATATGAAAAGTCTTGAGTTCTTCTATTATATGAAAGGTTTTGAATTTGACCCGAAATGAGCATGTTATGCACCTTAATACCTTATGTGTATTATGTGTAGTTTATACTTTAATTTATTTGATTTGAGAATATAAAAATATTAATTTGTAAAAAGGATAAAAATTCATTATTTGTAATACTCTATCTCAAATATATATACATAAATTCAAATAAATATCAAATGTTATTAAAAACCAATATTATGTCAAAAAAATAAATTATTTATTCTCTACTATAAAAATTTTAGCATATGTATTGAATGTGTCCAAACAACTAATTTTAATAACACCCAAAGTATAACTAACGGTGTATTAATTCTTTATTAAGCCAACAATACTATCATTAAACACACACAAATACACATATATATATATGTATGAAATATATATAAAATTCGTACCTTAATGAACTTTTAATTTGCAAACACGTGTAATAAAAATAAAATTCTTTTCCTCTTACACATAAACGCATTGTTTTCTCTTCTAATCTATATCGTAAATAAATACAGGTGTATAATATATTTTTAATAAATATTGAGCGTGAATTTTAATATATTCAACGTACATCTATAAAATGAATCTGAATGTTGGGGCGTTTGTCCAAACCTGATTTTGATCCCGCGACTCAAGTGCAATGATATAAAAATTACAATAAGTAGTAACTGAACAATAGATCACAACACGATTACAAATTTTAAAGCAACATATTGGACGAGGTAAGTAAAATAACAAGACAACAAAAAGAAGAAACTCACTAATCTATTCCTAAAATACACATCGTTTTGATCATCTGGAGAGTTTAAAATACAAGATCAAAACAACAGCACGAACCAGTACTGAAATTACAGAGCCAATAATCCACTTGTTTCGGCTCATCCTCCTTGACATAGAAGTTATAATCCTCTTGCTCCTGCTTATATTGTCATCCACGCCATGCAGCTGGAATAGAAAAGGTGAATGATCAGGCACGCGATTGAAATCCATTTAACACTCTTAACTAGCTCTAACAGTTCGGGTTTTCATTAGATACAGAACTAATATTTCAAGTCGAAAACAAAAAAGTAGACATGCTAGAGAGGGGAATAAATTGCCGCTTCATATTTCCAATTGTATGAAAATGCAAGTGAAAGTGAAAAGATGAAGTAGTACTACTGTGTTATTAGCATTTAACAGAGATTGCCGCTGCTGGTGTAAATCCTGAAGCAGTGACACACCGAGATCTTCTGTCTCCAGCATGACCTTTCTACTTTCTCCGACCCTGCTGCTCGAATTGTTCAATCTTTCCGTTGACATTAACAGTCTGTCCCTTTGGTTCGCAGATGCCTGTGACAATCACCATAAGCGCATTAGCAAATCCAGCAAGTAAATGAAGGGGTATGGCTCCTCATGCTTGAAGATATTTAGAACCAAACCGTTTCTATTTGAAGAATTTCTGTTTCTATTTTAAGTAAAATGTGGGAGAGAACGGGGTGTGTGGATCAAAACAGGCCAGATGTTATTTGAAACCACAAATGAGGTCATATAAAGAGAGTTTATGTAAGACATAAAATTATATGTTAGGCAATGAGCAACAAGATTTCCAAAATCATTTGAAAAGCTTATACAACCAATACGTCACGTAACTGCATAGTTGCTGTGTTAGTGCAGGCCACAACGAATTTGAGACACATTGGGCACGGAAAGCATTGATTTTTCTAATTATTTCTCTAGGAGAAATGATATCCAGTAAAAAAGAATCAAAAATCAAACCAAACAAAACAAAACTGAGATGGCCAATAGAAAACAATCATGACATTCTCTATGGCATGAACATACTGTCAATGTCTCAGCCATTCCTGCCTCCAGCAGTTCATCTCGGGTGGTTTAAGTTTGTTGATGCAAGTTGCTTTACTTCATTCTTCAAATTGTGCAGATCAGGTTTATATTCTCTCAGCTTGACAAGAAGTACTGCCTTGATGTTATGCTGCAAACCACGGGCTTCAAGATCCATCTTTCGAATCTAT
The DNA here is from genome assembly GCA_014898725.1 of Jacaranda copaia. Taxonomy (NCBI): domain Eukaryota; kingdom Viridiplantae; phylum Streptophyta; class Magnoliopsida; order Lamiales; family Bignoniaceae; genus Jacaranda; species Jacaranda copaia. Next base: position 319,574 of record JACGDI010003062.1, read on the forward strand.
AACATTATGAGCCAATCTTAGCCCTTAGGGCAACCAAGAGGAAGAGGGGAAAAAATACAAGAAAAGATAAAAGAGCCAAATATTTCAGAAAATGGGTTAATATGTACCAAAGCCTCAGCCTCATCCAATCCAGCTTTTATTTCAGAAATCTTTTGCTTCTTTTGCTCTGTGAAAGGAACAATATCTAGTATCTTAGACAATCAATTTCAGCAACTACAGAAAAATACTAGACAAATTAATTCAACAGAAAGTAGAAAATAGAGCAAACTCAAGAGTAACATACTAAAAACATGGACTAGGAGTGAGCAAATACCCGCATGTCCAAATGAAACATAAAAGACTTGAGAACCTACCCTCACCCCTCCCCACAAAGAAAACAAACACTGCAATCCAATTTTCAAATAAAAAAAAATCCCAATTGAGCCAAACTTTCTATATCTTAAACGTTAGCCATACCCCTCCACCTGGGGAAGTTTGCATCGTTTCCCTCTAGCTCACAAGACAGTAATCCATGTCAGTGTTACAATAAAGCAACAAAGGATTATAACTAAATCCCGCCTATGGACATGTAATAAAAGAGGGAAGAAAGGTCAAAAAAGTACTCAGGTCAACCATTGGACTCCTGTCATCATATATCATGTATCAGATTTCATGGTATGCAACATATAAATTGAAATAATTCATCTTCTGATGTTGGCAGCTGCCACAAAATTTGGTGCAGCGTATGTCAAATTCATGCAGCGGCACAAACAATTAGCAAATCAGTTAACGGCATCATTTTATCTCGAAAGTTCATTCAACTCATTCCACATACATATTGTTAACTATAAAACCTCCAATTATAAAAACTCACAGAACTATAAATAAAAGACGGCTATACGGATGCAAAAACGAGCAAACATTAAATTGCCAGTATGTAACTAAAAGAAATAAAATTGGGCTCGAATCAAATCAGGGCTTGAAGTAACCTCCATCAAGAAGGCTAACCGACGAGGTTGTTTTCGATAAATTCGCAGAGAGCTCGCAGTATTGCCGCTCGCAACCTTCAAATACCTCACTCATTGCTACTCATCAAACTGAGAGAAAAAAAGGAAAAAAAAAAATAAAAGAATAAATTTACCTCCTGCAGGAACGTTTAATTATTCAATTATCCAAGGGTTCGAAATTTTCATGTACCGATCAGAATAATAGCACTCTACGGAATTCAGGGAAAATGTGAACTATTGGTCGAGGATTCGGTTCTGTAGTTTGGTAAAAAATTAAAATGAGGAACCAAACACTTTCAAAAAAAAAAATGATGAACCGAATTCGCTTCCGGAAATGTACTTCGAGAAAATATTCAAATTATACAGACATCCCTGAAATAAGCCCTAATTACTAAAATTACCTCGCGAATTTACGTTGATGGACCAAAGCACATAGCATACGCTGTGGTGGGCGTCAATTTAAAGTACCCCAAAGAACATAATCCCTTCAAGCACTTCCATTTTGTAAGGGACTTTAGACAAGGGCAAAGTGGTCATTTCATTGAAACATAATAGAGGGAATTTCTTATTCCCTAAATGCAATTACACTCGAAAGGGTCTGCAGTCTAAAATAAACTCTTTACCATCTAGGAAAAAAGAACTAGAATTGCTACTTTCGTTCACGAGATTTGCAAAATTATTTTTCATGCGGTAAAGAAAAAATTAGTCAAGAATTACAATTAAATATAGAACCCTGAACAGAATCCCCTGAAACCACCTATCTTATTGGAGTTGATCAAAGTCCAAAGTATACGTATGCTTAATGCTCTATGTTATTGTACAAAGATAGTATAATGCTCTAATCATACAATGCTGCAGAAAAATTCAATGATATATATATATATATATATCACCCATACCCATCTCCATCTCCAAAGCATAAACAACAATAGAGCTACAAAAATTAATGTCCTCCTTGCCCATCATTTCTGATGGCTATGGGGTTAGGATGTGGACATAATCTAGCATCTCCCTTTCGCCAATTTGAGACACTTTTCTCCCTGGATAAAATGCATCATCTTTGGATGTATAAGTAACACAAAATGAATGAATATATCCTCAAGCTGCGGTTTCATTTGGTGGAACGAGTACACTTCCGTCAGGGAGAGGGCTACAGCCAGCTTTGGCTTGTTTCTCTTGCAACTTCTCCAACTCTTCACTAGGAAAAACTTCTGACTGCAAAGATGGGGCTATGTTCTTCACATGCAACCAAGTTAGTTGCCAAAAGCTGTCTCCTCCAACAGGATCACAGGGCACAAGAATCCCACTCGTCTTCATCACTAGAAGTGTGTTCTTGAGAAGCTCAGGGACTAACTCATGGATCTTCTCACTCCGTTTCCCTCTGAGTCTTATCTTCATGCATCTTTCCATACAACCAAGCACCTTTAACCAAAGTTGGCAGAACGAAGCTGACTGAGACAGATCGAGCAGGGATTGTAGAAATGTTTTTGACAAGAGCTTAAGGGACAATATCATCGATCCTTCCATGCTGCGATAGTCCTTTGGAGAATGTTGCTGAGCCATTTCTGGAAGTTCATCAAGCAATGTGAAGATTACCAGATCAAAACATTGCAGCCACAGATCAGTAGGTATGTGGATAGCGTCCACCCCAGTCAAGCATCTTTGTAATAGCATGATAGCATGATTCCTAACCTCTTCTCTGTGATCTGTACATACTTTTCTGAGTCCCTGAACAAGCCTCATCCACATTTCCAGTATATCCTGAGACATCTTTATGGCAGCCTCCTCGCCTGCAGCTTCCTTGGTCTTGTAAAACCATGTCACCAGACAAACAACTGAACCAGCCATGAGGTCTAAGGATCTGACAGATCGATCAACATTACCCACTCGAGACTCGGCAAACTGCCTGGCAGCATTCACGCAAAGCACATAATTGGCAGGTGACAGGTGGGCTCCCTCAGACATGATGTAAGATAGAGTCTCAAACCCTGCTTCGGATGCTTCTGGATGTCGAGCTGTGATAGAAAGTAAAGATATGATTGTCCGCCAACCCATATGGGATCTTATCTGCATTGCGTTTGCTTTGACCAGATGCATCACTTCCTGTGTGATTTGTTCACAATAAGCATCAGCTACCCGGGCATCAAGTTTCAATACCAGTTGCAGAGACTTGAGAAGCTCATCGACAAGGTTTTCCTTGTAAGGAAGCAATCGCTGACATATACGAAGGAGCCCAAAAACAGCCTTCTCTACAAGGGTACAAGGCATTACAGTTGATTGAACAACATTGGCTATGTGCTCATAAACATTCTGCCATAGAAGCATGATTCTATCCCGGTTGTTTAGAGTGATTGCAATCAACAACTCCAGACAAAAAACAGCTGTGTCTTCATCTTCCAGAGAGTTATTCCCCTTGAGAGGACGTCCTGCGGCCACGACAAGAGCATGGACAAGGTGCAATAAAGATTCTGCTTGCAGGAACTTACTCTCAGCAAAAATGCTATCAATGTGACAACTTTGTATTGTCTGCAGAGTACACTGACGAGCAGCTAGCTGCTCTTCTGAGGGTTGGGGCGCAGGTTCTTCTGCATCAAGAGATAAAAGGAGGCTAAACCGGCCCATAATGCTAGATGATTTCCTAGAAGCAGCTGTTGCTGGCACCTGAGATGCTGGTGAATGAGTAGCCAATGGTTTCAGTGGATCATTTTCAGGAGAAGACTCCAGCTCATCTGTAGCATCACTGGCAAGACGTGCAGGAAGAAGGCCTATCTTCTGCAAACTCAAGATGCAGTCCAGTATGTTTCTCCAACCTGAACAAATGTGATCACTGTAACGGTTTGCAATGGTAAAAACTGCCACGGTCGCCATCTTAGCTTTTGTGTCATCCCCAAAATAAAGAATTGATTTTTCACTGAAAGATGGATGCAACAAGGTTGTAAATTTGCAAAGAGATACAACCAAATCATCCAATACTTCACCCAAATTATATGAGGCTGAAAGTTTTGCAATGGCCAAAAATCCATCAATACATGACTGTAAAACATCTTCCTGGTCTGCATGATCAAACACCACAGATATAGCAGCAATTGCAGGACCAGACAATATAGCAAACATGTCATAGTCAAGGTGAGATCCAGAATCAGAGACAATAAATGGAGCTGTTTCCTTTGCTTTGTGAGTTAGGCCAATCCAATGGCTTCGTGTCACAACCCCAAGAGCGCCACTTTGATCCGGAACCATGCGAATTTCATTTTCACAAATAGAGTGGTAAAGCTCAGACAAAAATTCTCGAGGAAGATCATTTCCACCATTAATTTTCCGATTGTTCCGAATAAAATCTTCCTCACTCATCTTCTTCTTGACCTGTGCATTGTGTTGATCTGTGTTAAGCATTATTAAAGAATATGATAGCAGGAGAGCAGCATCTTTATTGACTAAAATATTTGGTGCTTGCTCAAAATAGCTCTCAGAAAAGGCTTCAAGCACTCTCTGTATCTTCTGGGACTCTCCAGGCAATCTGAAAGTTTCCAAAAAAATGCGCAAAGCAGTGTCCAAGTTCATGTCCCGGAAATCAAATGTCCTAGCAAATTCATGAAGCACTTGTATGCAAAATTCATCATGACTTCCTAGAAAATCCCCAATTAGATTTTTATCTAATCCCACTGTATACCTAAAGAAGCAAGCTACACTTCTTGAGTCTAGTTTTTCAGGCAACAAATGCAATCCTTGAAGAAATTCCAGACCTTTCTTGGGATCCCTGTTAAAGTGATCAACACCAATCATCAACTTTCTCTTAATGTTCTTCATATTATGAACAAAAGGAACCAAGTGAAGAGGTTCCCCATAATCATTACATCTCAAAGTCCAAAATGGCATATATTCCTCAAGTTCTTGGGGGGCTTCTCCTGAAACCGCTGAATCGGCACCTATTCTTTCAGCCATACCCTGAACCAAAGCAATCAGACCATCCAAAGCAAGGGTGTTCATTGCAGATAAAGGGCTGTTCACCGGAAATGCACTCCTTGACAACAGGTTGGTGAGGCCTTCAAACACATTGCTGCAGGATATGTCACAATCATAATTGGCATACAACTCAGTGACAAACATAGGTTGCCTGCAGAAGTCAATAAGAGCTTCCATAGCAACCTCCTGCTGTTGGTAAGAAGCTCCATACTTACTTTGTGCAATCCTCAACAACACACTGGAAATA
>JACGDI010003062.1:324869-350340 GCA_014898725.1 Jacaranda copaia
TGTGTGTGTGTGTGTGTGTGTGTGTGTGGAGATAACTACTCAGTTTAACCTTTTAATCATCTCCCAGGCAAGCATGATTTCTCAAAGTAGGAAGGGCACCAAACAACTTAAAAAAAAACCTTCCTTTGTAGCTAAAAGAATTTTTCAACCTAACCTTCCATTCACGACCTTATTAACTATATCTATTGAATCTATATATGAAAGGTCATGTTCCTCAATCATTTACCTGTAAAAATAGACAAACTAAAGAAGATTCCTTCTCTCAGTTGAATTTATCCAAGACTTCTATATTTGTATCCTCAGTGAAATGCTTCAATTTGTAAAACAAATCATCTAAAGCTTACAGGTTTGCCATCAACATTATCATGGTGGCAGAAGCACATTGCGGTTCTGCAGCGGTTTAAGTACGTGTATAAAATGAGAACTCTTTCTTACCTGTATGTCAGGAGAAGACCTCTTTCCATGTTCATGACTTTTGTCATCCAAGTCAGGAAGGTGTGAAAAAATACACCTAACAAGTTCATGCATTGTGTGACGGGATATCCTCTGAAGCAATTCACTTTTGGAGCTTGCCTGATGAACTATCCGGAAGCAAGTATTCACTATGCTACATACATGATGGTTGTTTAAACTAACTGATGCTTTATTTTTCATGCAAGCCAGAAGAACTTGAAGAATCTTCATCAGGACAACTTCTTCAGATGCAGGATCAGTCACCTCAAAACGGCAGCTTGTCACAGCATCAACAATCAGGTGTAAAGCATTATCTACATTCACTGTTTGTGAATCAAGTATCTGTAGATTTAAAATTTTGTAAACAGATGACAGAGCAACACCAGTGATTGGTGCACCAGTTTCATCAGATTTGATGACATCCAAAAAAGGCTGGAGGTACAAAACTGGATCAATTGTAGGCCAATGATTTTGCCATGAAAAGATCTTCTTCCGGAGTTCCTTGAAGGATATTATGAGAGAATGCTCTATCTGTTCATCATCAGAGGCATAATGAACTCCCCATCTCACATTTCTCCTCATCACAGCCAAAACTGCACCAATTTCTGAATTCACCACGCAGGCTAAAGCTCCAGCAGAAGGCTTGACCAAACAGTTGGGTTGCTCAACCAATCCATTAACTTCATTTTGCCGATTTAGCAAACTCATAGTCATCTTGCTTCTATATCTCACAAACTTATGTGTATAATACACGCATGAAGAAGACCCTCCAGTCAGCTAAATGTTTCCCTTCACAATTATTCACAAATTAACAGATATCAGTAAACTTCACCATATGAGATTTTACTGAGATGGAACATATGGATAGATGGCAGGTTAGAAACAGAACATGGGGCGATAATAGAACCCAATTGATCAAATATAATTCTACTTGATGAAATGCTAAGCAAACGAAAGCCACTTAAAGAACATCAAATGGGATCACCATGGAACTATTGTTTTGGAAAGCATGTATTGACTTTCTATCTCGCTCGTGAAAATATGAGAAGAATACATCCTGTGAGTCCTTACCAATCCAGGAGAGAAATCAAGATTAAGAAGAAAAAGTGAGTAATTAATTGCTAGCCAACCTTGATTTTATTTGTTAAAACAATTTTAGTCAAAGAAACTCCACAGGAACTATTCCTATTAACTGAAGAGTCTTGTTATAAAAAAAATGGCTGCACTCACTGAGAAAAAATAACTTGCTGACAATTATCTAGAAAGGAATTATTTGGCATGTTATTGCATCAAAACATTCACTTTCTTTTACTCGCATACTTAGGATTGTTCAATGCAAAGTTTGCCACTACAAGGCATACATCAGAAGTAAGATCTGCTTTTGGTTTGCCAAACTAAATGCAGTAGTTGTACAAATAGTCTTTTAAGGACAAATCTCATTGTTAAGTACGGTTTAATTATTTGTTTCGTGCGATTCAGTCAATCAATAAATAAAAGTTAAATAAAATCACCGGTTTATTCAGCTAGAAAGAGCAAAAAGCTAAGTTTCAAACGCAGCTCCCATTCCATGGCAAAATTCACCCAATCATACCATCATACCTAGCTACATTTTCCTGCCCCGTAAAATCAAAGACCAAAGAATATACAAAAAGAAACAATTGAGCACGCAGATCTAATTTAATGGCAGCAAAATCCAACACCCAAACGAATGCACAGTAAGATCTACCACGTCCCCTTTCGACTAATCAAAGGCAAAAATCACATAAAAATTTGGAAGTGAAAGCGTGTGATTGACGGTCAGCCAAGAGTTCAACAATTAGAATGCGAATTTCAGGAACCGAATCGAGGGGAAATGGAGAGAGAAGTACCTGTTGTATTTAAGATTAGAGCGACGAGTTGAAAGAGGTGTGCTGTTTTCTTTCTCCGCAGGGTGTCGTCGCCTGCTGCCTGCGGCCTGCGGTGACGAACGGGACAGTTTTGGCAATTTGAGTTAAAAACATTCGGAAAAAATCTTAATCGCACGCGCTGGGGTTCTTGGGATTTGCGAAAGCACGATTCTGCGTTTGCTGCAAGGGAAATGGTGAATTGTGCTTTCGACGCCTCTGGGCCCGGAAATTTTTCCTTCAAATACACCAGAAAATTTAGCCCCCGTTTGGATTCATTTTCATTTTCAGTTTCAGTTTTTAGCATTTTTAAATTAGTAAAAATGAATTATATGATGTGATGTAAAAATAAAATTATATTTAAATAAAATATTTGAAAATATAATAATTATTAAGAGTGAATTTAAGTTAGGTTAGGCTAAACTTTGGCTTAAATAGGTTAAACCTGACGACAAATTTTAGCCTAATCTATTATGTATGATAAGCCTTTTTTTAGGCTTAAACCTAACCTTTTTAATAATTTTTAAAGATTTGGCCTAGCTTTAAAACTTACTTAAAAGCCTATTTTTTTCTAAAATTTCAATTTAATAAATATAAATTTTCAATATGCTCAAATTTAAAAGTTGTAATTATAGAATAATCGAAATTATAAATAATATATGCATAATTATGAAAGCTTAAATATAAGTGTAAAATAATATTATTTCAACAAAAAATAATATTAAAAAATATAAAGAATTTTATAAAAGCCTTCACTATTAAAAATTAGTTATAAGATAATTATGTGTTATTACTGTTGTCAATTAATGATAAATTTATATAATAATAATAATAATAATAATAATAATAATAAGTGACATCAAATTGATAGATGATTTGAAACAATATTTATGTTGTTACCATATTAGTCAATGTATGTATGTGATAGTAATGATAATTTAATTATAATTAATTATTGTAATTATTGATCTTTTATTATAATTGTTATTATAACATAAAAATTATTGTCATTTAGCATATTTTGTTATTGAAATTTTTGACTTAATTAATTAGTATTATATTATTAATATTATTTTTTTATATCAAGAAGAATAAACAAGCCGGTTTGTTAGGCTTTACGAACTTTTAAAATAGCATAAGCTTAGCCTATTTAATTAAAAAGGCAAATTTTTAAGCCTTGACTTGGTCTTTTTATTAAGTAGTATAGGCTTAGGTGGACCATAAATAGATTAAGCTATAGGCCCCTGACGAATAGTCTGGCTTATTCCCAATCCTAATTATTATGTTGAAAATGTAATGATTATATTGATTTTAATAGATTACAGGTGGAGAGAGATATAAATAATATAGTAGATAGAGAAGATATATAAGTTATTAGGGAATATATTTTGAAAATGAAAAAAAAAATGATATTGAGTGAAAATTTATAAAAAGTAATGTATTTTATTTTTAAAATAATAAAATTAATGAAAAGGGTTTGAAAATAAATCCAAACAGGCCCTTAGACAAAACTACCCCTGGGATCCAATTATAAATTATTGTAAATAAAATTGTACAAATTATAATTGTATAAAGTGTAGATTTTTATTTTTTTATTTGGCTTTTTGGTGCCATATAGTAAAGGCTTATTATAATTCAATGGAAATAGTAAAAATATGATGGCAATTGCAAGTAAAAATATGATGGCAATTGCAAGTTGAGTGGGTTTATCCACCATAATTATCTCTTATACAGTATAACTTTAGTTACTTCTTTAATCAAGAAACAAAATAAATTATGTTTTTGGCCAATTTCTTTTTTATTCAACCAAAATAATCAATTTCTTCACATTCATATATTGAAATAATTATTGAAATATAATCTATAATATTTTTTAATTATTCACGTACGTCTATACCAAAAATTCATTAGGACTTAAACTTCATACTTCACACAAGTACGTATAGATATAAAGCTGGTGCTATTAGGTTAATTGTCATTCCACAATATATAACTTATTTTTTCTATTAGATGATTGATTGCTATTTGAATTGTATATTGTATCATTTGTCTTTAAGAGCAAGAATATTTAAAATATACATTCTTTTAGTATGAACCAAAAGAAAAAAAATTATAAGGCCAAATCAATTATTATATCTTTTTCCTAATATGAATCAATTCTTATGTAATTGAAAGTTTCAAATCTTTGGCCAAATTTGTTATAAGGGTATTACCAATATCTTCGGCGATATTGACGATAAATAATACAACAATTAATTATAAAATGAGTCGGTACTATATATAAAATGTGAAGCTCTTAATATATATTGGCATGTTTCTTAATGATTTTACACAATTAATCCAATTTTTTAAAAAATAATAATATAATTTTATTTTTTCTTATCTCACTTCTTTTACTTATTTTTTCTTTTCAACTATCACCACTTTATCCTTAGTATTATATAAAAATAAATAAATAAATAAATAATTTTATTTATCTTATATCACAATACTTTAACAAAATATGTCCAAATTATTAATAACATATACTCTTATCTTATACCAATAACAAAAAAATAATAATAATTACATTATAGAAAATTATTGTTATTTCTATAAATAGTATTGCAATAATGTATATATGAACTGTGAAATTTTTAATTATATCAAAGGTTAAATAGAAAAAAAATCCCTACTCTTACTTCCATTTTGGTGTTCAGTCCTTATTTGAATTCCTACACACTAAACCCCCCACTTTTTCACAAAAATTAGAAATTACTCCCCATATCTCTTAGAAAGACCTATATACCCTTGTATTTGGAAAAAAACAACAAAAATACTTGAGAAATGAGTTTCTATATCAAGAAGAACACTTTCATCTTCTTTTTTTTCTGCTTGAAAATGAGTTCTTGAGGCGCAAAAATAAAAGCGCGTGAAATCATTTTTCCTCCACCATTGACACAAGAACGAGAGAAGAAGAAGTAAAAAGAAAACAGAAAAAAGAAAAATACCAAAATTTCTGTCATTTTTCTACAACTATGGAAGGAAAAACATCTGCGAAAAGAAGCCAAGTGTAAAAAGAAGTGAGCAAAAGAAACACAGGTATGTTTTCTGAACTTGCAATTTCAAATGTTAGTGATTTTTCAGTGTTTGGGATTTTTATTTATTATTTAGTCGTTAAACACTTAATCCGATTTGATATATACATATATATATATATATGATTTTTGTTGTGAGATGGGAAGTTTCTGATTTGTACTTGAAGGGTATGAAAGTTGGACTTCATCATTTTGAGGTTTATACTTCTTTCTACCTAAAATTATATTATAGTGAAATTGTACAGTAAAACTATCTGAAAGCGATAGTGTATTATCTATAGAAGAGAACATCCAAGCTTGCAGTACACATTAGGCAAAAGTGTAGCATATGATCTGTGTAACTGCAGTACAGTTTAGAAGCAAATGTAGTATAAAACATTCAACTTGCAGTACACATTAGGGAAAAGTCTAGTATATAACTTGCAGTACATTTTAGAAGCAAATATAGTATAAAATATTCAAACTTGCAGTATACATTACGAAAAAGTCTAATATATAACCTGCAATACATTTTAGAAGCAAATGTAGTATAAATATTCAAGCTTGGAGTATACATTAGGCAAAAGTGTAGTATATAATTAGTGTAACTGCAGTACATTTTAGGAACATCTTTAGTACAAAAATATCAAGTTGCAGTATACATTAAATGAAAGTGTAGTATATAATTTATATATCTGCAGTATATTTTAGAAACAACTGTAATATAAAACATTCAAGCCTGAAGTATACACTAACTAAAAGTGTAGTATAATATATTACGTGTTTTTGAAGTACATTTTAGAAACTTCTGTAGTATAAAGTATACAATCTTAAAGTATACCCTAACTGAAAGTGTAGTATAATATATTATATATTTTTGAATTACATTTTAGAAGCATTTGTAGCACAAAACATTCAAGTTGTCAACACACATTATCTAAAAGGACTAGCTTATTATCTATTTATATATTAATTTTTCTTTATCTGATTGCAGCCAAGCTAAGACATTATGAGGTCTGCTCTCATTGCTCCCCCCAATGTTTTTAGAGTAAATTGAATATTGTAAAGTCCAAGATGGGGTCAAAATATTCTGATGCATTGAAGAAGACCCTTTTTTATATATACATAGATATGCCTAAGCTAAATTCAAGCTTCATTCAGTTTGAAGTTATACTGAGGAGGTTTGATCCAAAAAGGTTATCATTTCATTTTTTGGAGGGGGTTGAAGTTCCTTTTTCTACAGCTGAATTTTCTATGATTTTAGAGTTGCCATATGTGGGGCAATATGTGGATATAACATTGACGATGAAGTTTTCAATCTTTGACAGCCTTTTTTCTGAAAAGCTATAGAATATTACTAGATCTGAAACAGCTAAAAAGTTTTAGGAGTATGTATATAAGGATAGTGAGGAGGACTTAAATAATCTTTGTAGGTTGTACATACTTTTTGTTTTTAATTATTTTCTATTTTCAACATCAAATTATTGAACTCCACGATTTCTTCTACAATACTTGAAAAATTTGTCTAGAGTTGGTTTGCATGCATGGGGCATAACTGCATATAATTTTTTTTGTCCAAGATATGAAGAACCATATAGGAGTAGGCAGAGAAAAAACCAAGAAATACATTGATAGGTGCATAGTTGGTTTGATAGTAAGCGTTTGCTTCATTTTTCTAACAACATTGATTATATTTATATTCAAGTGAGTATAATTTTTCAATTTATGAATGGCAAGCATGGGTCTATAAACGTATTCCTTCACTGGCTTCACCAATGAGTTTGTTTGAGTTTCCACGCTTTTACCGATGGAAGGATAGCAAACTTCCATATAATATAGAGGAGGCAGAGAAAAAATTGAAATAAATTATAGCCGAAATGGTAATAATTATAATAATTCATTGTTAGCTTTTTGTATAAGAATTTGAATTTGATAATTATTTTCTTTGTAATAGGGTGTAGCCCTCAACCCTGCTCCAGAGGAGTTAGAATTGGCAGTTTTGATCAAGAAACCAGAGGCTGCCTATACTATTATCAATCAAGTCTATGTTTGTGATCATACAGTATATGAAGCAATTATTGCAGCCAAAATTGAAGAAATTAAATCATTGAAAGAAAAAATTACTTTGTTCAATATGATGGCAATGGAGGAGCAGGGTGAGGAGGAGCATCTAGTTGAGCACAAGACTGAAGGGGAGGAGCTTGAAGAGGGAGCTGGTGAGTTTGTAAATGAAGAAGTACTTGATTTGTTAAATGATGAACAGAAAGAAGGGGATGAATTTGAAAACACGGTGGATGAAGAAAGTCAAACAAAGCACCATCATGATCCTTCAGATTCCCATAAACCTTTAAAGACAGAAGTTTATGTACCACTTCAAGTAGCTGAGTTTGAAGAATCTGAGATTGAAGTGGCAAATATCATGTCCTTGATTGTGATAAATGTGCACAATCGAGAACAAATGTGCACAATCGAGAAGACAGGAAGCTAAAATAGAAATCTTCAAATTTTGTCAGCCCCCTGAGTACCATACTAGCCAAAAAAGCAAGAGAAGTGACAAATACCTATAGTCCTCCTCGTCCTCGTCCTCATCCAAAAAAAGATAAAGAACAAGAAAAAAAAGTATTGTCAATTACTTAATATTTTAAGTTTTTGCATTTTGCATTTCATTTGTAAATTGTCTGTTTGTAATAAACGTAATGTGTCTTTTTCTTGATTGGTTGATATTTGTACCTAATGTGATCATATCTTATACTTCATTTTGGGATATTTGTAGTTCATGTGCTGATCTTTCTACTTGATAGTTGATCATTTATACCTAATGTGCTTGAGTTTTGTTCCCCATGTAGGCATAGTTTGTACTCCAATAAGGGATACTTCAATACTTGATACTTTGCACTTAATGGGGATGATTTCTGTACTCTATGTTGGTCATATTTTGTACTTCAACAGGGTATACTTCAATTGTTGATACTTTGTACTTAATGTGCTTGGAATTTGTACTCCATGATAGTATACTTTGTACTTCAATAGAGGATACTTCAATACTTGATTCTTTGTACTTTGTGTGCTTGAGTTCTGTATTTCATGTTGGCTATATTTTGTACTTCAACAAGGTATACTTCAATTGTTGATACTTTGTACTTAATGTGCTTGGATTTTGTACTCCATGTTGGCTATATGTTGTACTTTAATAGGGGGTACTTCAATACTTGATTCTTTGTACTTAATGTGCTAATCTTTTGTACTTTAATTGTTACACTTTATACCTAATGTGCTGTATTTTATACTGCAGGAGACCAAAGACATCAGGCCAATCCTGGTGGTAGAGAACCAGCTAGCCAAAAGATTGAAGCGCCTGATCCCTATAAAGGAAGGACTGATTATAGAGGTCGAGAACTTATTCCAGCAGAAAAGCAAGAAGTCATCAATAACTTTGTTAGAAGAGATAATTTGGGGTAACAAAATTTGCTTATTATTTTTCTTTTGGATAAATTGGTGTCTGAACTAACAATTAACAATTGTGTAGGGTGACTGTCTGGGAGGGAGCACGATAATTTCTAAATGGAAGAAACTTTTGTGAGCTCTTATTTGGAAGAGAACTTACCGATGACATAGTGGACTGCTACATGTCGATATTATGCAGTCCATTTTTCAGCAAGTGTCACCACAAGGTGTGGTTTATGTCCACAATAGCGCATGTATGTGGCAGTTTCCTAACTTAATTTAGTTCACATTTCCAATGAGTATAACCATTTGTTTTTATACTTCATATGCTGACATATTAGATAGACTCGAGGGCCGCAACTTGAAGGATATGAGCGATGAAGAATTCGTGGAGATGATACCTACACTTAACTCCTTCACCCTTAAAGATTTGGAAGACCTCACGTTGGATCTTGTAAACCAGTGTCGTTACATAATCCTACCGATTTATAGGCACGGTCACTAGTTTTTGGTTGTCCTCAACACCTTAACTCATTTTTTCTTATATATGAATTCAATAATGGCCGCCAGATACAAATTAACAACTACTGCCATAGTAAGTTTACTTCTTTGCCCTGTGATTTCCTCATATAGTGGGGAGTCAACAATTGATCAATATTTTTGTAGGCTTCATTCTATTCTCAATACATGAGGCTTTCATTAGAGTGTCGTGTGGACAAATTAATGAGGCAAAAAAAAAAAAAAAGACAGCAAACAGGTATAGTGGATTGCGATGTTTTTATGTGCCTTTGGGTAGAATGTTTCGGTAGAGACACCCTCGAGTTCTGGAGGTTTGTTGGAAAATTAACATGGACAAATACCGTGCAAAAATGGCATATACAATATTAAGTCATGAAAATGCCAAGATTTGAATCGCACTTTGTATGTAAATATATATGTAAATTGAAACATACTTTGTATATAATATTATTTTGTATGTAAGTATAGTTTTCCTTCAAGCATTTATAATATTTTAAATTGAAAATTCTAAAGGAATTTGAGTACAATTCGAAAGAAATGAAATCCAAACCCTGAACTTACGAAGTATAAAATGTGTTTAGCTGAAGTATAATTTAGTTCAATTGAAAATGTCCAGTGAATTTGGGTACAATTCGAAGGAAATGAAGTATAAGCCGTGAACTTACGAAGTATAAAACGTGTTTGGCTGAAGTGCAATTCAGTTCAATTGAAAATATCCAGTGAATTTGAGTACAATTCGAAAGAAATGAAGTACAAACCCTAAACTTGTGAAGTATAAAATGTGTTTAGCTGAAGTACAATTCAGTTCAATTGAAAATGCCCCGTGAATTTGAGTTCAATTCAAATGAAATGAAGTACAAACCCTGAACTAACGAAGTATAAAATATGTTTTGCTGAAATACACCTCGATTCTAGTGACAATTTGAGTACGATTTGATAAAATTTATTTATTTGAAGTTCACTTCAATTCAATTGAATTGAGGCAGGAAATTTGAGTACAATTCAAAGGAAATGAAGTACAAACCCCGAACTTACGAAGTATAAAATGTGTTTGGCCGAAGTACAATTCAATTCAATTGAAAATGCCTAGTGAATTTGAGTACAATTCAAATGAAATGAAGTACAAACCCTCAACTAATGAAATATAAAACATGTTTCGCTAAAGTACACCTCGATTCCAATGACAATTTGAATATAATTTGATGGAATTGAAGTAGCAACCAAGAAAAAACAAAGTATAAAATTTATTTATTTGAAGTTCATTTCAATTCAATTGGAACAAGGCAAGGAATTTGAGAACCATTCAAAAGCAATGAAGTACAAACCAAGAAAAAACAAAGTATAAAATTTGTTTATTTGAAGTTTACTTCGATTCAATTGAAACAAGGCAAGGAATTTGAGTACCATTCAAAGGAAATGAAGTACAAACCAAGAAAAAATAAAGTATAAAATTTATTTTCTTGAAGTTCACATCGATTCAATTGAAACGAAGCAAGGAATTTAAAAACCATTCAAAGGAAATGAATTACAGACCAAGAAAAAACAAAGTATAAAATTTGTTTATTTGAAATTCACTTTGATTCAATTGAAACGAGACAAGAAATTTGAGAACCATTCAAAGAAAATGAAGTACAAACCAAGAAAAAACAAAGTATAAAATTTGTTTCATTGAAGTTCACTTTAATTCAATTGAAACGAGGCAAGGAATTTGATAACCATTCAAAAGAAATGAAGTACAAATCAAGAAAAAACAAAGTATAAAATTTGTTTCTTTGAAGTTCACTTCGATTCAATTAAATTGAGGCAGGAAATTTGAGAACCATTCAAAGGAAATGAAGTACAAACCCCGAACTTATAAAGTATAAAATGTGTTTAGCTGAAATACAATTTAATTCAATTGAAAATGCCCTATGAATTTGAGTATAATTCGAATGAAATGAAGTACAAATCCTCAACTAATGAAGTATAAAACATGTTTCGCTGAAGTACACCTCGATTCCAATGACAATTTGAGTACGATTTGATGGAATTGAAGTACCAACTAAGAAAAAATAAAGTATAAAATTTATTTATTTGAAGTTCACTTCGATTCAATTGAAACGAGACAAGGAATTTGAGAACCATTCAAATAAAATGAAGTACAAATCAAGAAAAAATAAAGTATAAAATTTATTTATTTAAAATTCACTTCGATTCAATTGAAACGAGGCAAGGAATTTGAGTACCATTCAAAGGAAATGAAGTACAAACCAAGAAAAAATAAAGTATAAAATTTGTTTCCTTGAAGTTCACATCGATTTAATTGAAATGAGGCAAGGAATTTAAGAACCATTCAAAGAAAATGAAGTACAAACTAAGAAAAAATAAAGTACAAAATTTGTTTATTTGAAGTTTAGTTCGATTCAATTAAATCGAGGCAAGGAACTTGAGTATAATTCGAAGGAAATGAAGTATAAACCCTAAACTTACGAAGTATAAGATATGTTTAGCTGAAGTACAATTCAGTTCAATTAAAAATGTCCAGTGAATTTGAGTATAATTCGAATGAAATGAAATACAAACCATGAACTAACGAAATATAAAACTTGTTTCGTTGAAGTACAATTCAGTTCAATTGAAAATGCCCAGTGAATTTGAGTACAATTCGAATGAAATGAAGTACAAACCCTGAACTAACGAAGTATAAAACGTGTTTCGCTAAAGTATACTTCAATTCCAGTTTTAATTCGAGTATAATTTGATGAAAATGAAGTACAAACCAAGAAAAAATAAAGTATAAAATTTGTTTCCTTGAAGTTCACATCGATTCAATTGAAATGAGGCAAGGAATTTGAGAATCATTCAAAGAAAATGAAGTACAAACCAAGAAAAAACAAAGTATAAAATTTATTTCTTTGAAGTTCATTTCGATTCAATTGAAACGAGGCAATGAATTTGAGAACCATTCAAAAGAAATGAAGTACAATCCAAGAAAAAACAAAGTATAAAATTTATTTTTTTGAAGTTTACTTCAATTCAATTGAATCGAGGTAGGGAATTTGAGTACAATTTGAAGGAAATGAAGTACAAATCTTGAACTAACGAAGTATAAAATGTGTTTCGTTAACGAACACCTCAATTTCAATGACAATTTGAGTACAATTTGATGGAATTGAAGTAAAAACCAAGAAAAAACAAAGGATAAAATTTGTTTTCTTGAAGTTCACTTTTATTCTATTGAAACGAGGTAGGGAATTTGAGTTCCATTCAAAGGAAATGAAGTACAAACAGAGAAAAAATAAAGTATAAAATTTATTTTTTTGAAACTCACTTTAATTCAATTGAATCGAGGCAGGGAATTTGAGTACAATTTGATGGAAATGAAGTACAAACCCTGAACTAACGAAGTATAAAACGTGTTTCGCTGAAGTACAATTCAGTTCAATTGAAAATGCCCAGTGAATTTGAATATAATTCGAATGAAATGAAGTACAAACCCGGAACTAATGAAGTATAAAATGGGTTTTGCTGAAGTACACCTCGATTCCAATAAAAATTTGAGTATGATTTGACGGAATTGAAGTACAAAAAAGAAAAAAATAACGTATAAAATATGTTTCTTTGAAGTTCACTTCGATTCAATTGAAACAAGGCAGGAAATTTGAGTACAAGTCGAAGAAAATCAAGTACAAATCAAGAAAAAATAAAGTATAGAATGTGTTTCATTGAAGTTTACTTCAATTCAATTGAAACGAGGTAATACCATTCGATGAAAATGAAATACAAACCCTGAACTAATGAAGTATAAAATGGATTTTGCTGAAGTACATCTCGATTCCAATGAAAATTTGAATATCATTTGATGGAATTGAAGTACAAAAAAGAAAAAATAAAGTATAAAATGTGTTTTTTTGAAATTCACTTCAATTCAATTGAAACGAGGCAAGGAATTTGAGTACAAAACGAAGAAAATCAAGTACAAACAAAGAAAAAATAAAGTATAGAATGTGTTTTATTTAAGTTCACTTCAATTCAATTGAAACGAAGTAAGGAATTTGAGTACCATTCAAAGGAAATGAAGTACAAACTAAGAAAAAACAAAGTACAAAATGTGTTTCTTTGATGTTCACTTCGATTCAATTAAAACAAGGCAGGAAATTTGAGTACAATTCGAAGAAAATGAAGTATAAATCCTGAACTACCGAAGTATAAAATGTGTTTCACTAAAGTACAATTCAGTTCAATTGAAAATGCCCAGTGAATTTGAATACAATTTGAAGAAAATGAAGTATAAACCTGGAACTAATGAAGTATAAAATGAAATTTGTTAAAGCACAAAATTTAACTAATTTACTGATTCTTTGCATGTTCGACAATTATGCCTTGTTCTACCACACCTTTTACACTTAATTACACATATCTCAATTTGTGTTGGAATTCTCTGTGTCCTTTTACACCCAAGTTGAGATCGACAATCAGGTGCATTAGTGAGTCCATCATCATTTGGCTGGAACAGATTCATATCAAACGTAGGAATAGTGTTTATCACTACTTGGTATGCTTGTTAATACATCTCAACTCGGTAGTATTGATCGGTGGAGTTATACGATGAAAGTGACCTTAACTCGATACAAGCACAAGTATGTTTGCATGATATTTTATCAATTTGCCATGCTTTACACGAACAAACCCTGCTATGTAAATCTACAGCATACGATTTATCTTGCTCAATCACCTCAAAGCTCCAACCGTTAGACATGACAACTTTTAAGTTACGAGAATGCATATGATTGATTGCCAACTTCTTTTCTTGCTTGGGACATATTTGACCAACCATCTTATGGGATTCTTCTCATCAATCATACATCATAACCATTATTTGCGTGCGTATGTGATCAACCATGGCTGCAACTAGCATAAATCGGGCTAGTTTAACCAAATTATTCCAACATTGTGCTTGATTATTATTTATTACCCCCTATCGATCTCCACTAAATAAGGAATTTGCCTAACATGGTGGGTCAGACTGCATAATAAAGTCTCTAGCAAGTGGCAACGACTCCAAGATGTTGTCTATATGTCGTGTATACTCCTGCCTCGTAGGCGCATATGCAGTTTTCATAAAAACAGAGCATCAATGTTTCTTGTTATGTAAAGGGTACTTCCTTAATACTTGAATTTAAAATAATAGAACAATAATGTGCTAAATGTAATGAATTAGAGTTTATTTCACATAATTATTTCACAAATAAAGATAAAGGACACTTACTTGTTTCTTAAAGTTATCCACTAAGTGTCTCAAGTAATATGCATGGTGACTACTGAAAAATATCATGGGGATGGCCTTAAGAAGACTTGGATGTCGATCGGAGAAGAAAGTGAACCTTGATAAGCCAGGCAAATATTGAGAACCTAAGACACTTCTTAGCTTGAGCAGAACCATTCCCAATTAATATCATTTTCAGATTCAACAACTGCATACTCTAGCCTGAATAAGTCAGCATTAGCATCCTTATTGACAGCACTGAGTAAGCATCTTTTGTATTTATTTTTAATATGGGTGCTGTCTAAAAATATCAACGGCTTGCATCATCTGAGAAAACTAATAAGGTAAGCATTGAAACATAAAAATAGCCGGTGAATTTTTTGTCTAATTGGGTCAATCTCACAATCTGCAGTACTTTATGGGTTTGTCCTCTTCACAACATTATAGTACCACATTAACTTATCATAAGATCCCTTCTCAACGCCATAGATGTCTTGTATAGCTAATTCCTTATCCATCCATGCTTTGTGATACCTAAGTTCCACACGTATTCTCTGTGGACATCTTTTAATATGGTGGCGGGCCGATAACATGGCTCTGGTCTCAATTTATCCTTTACAATGTAAGCAATCCAAGCAAAATCAACTTTAGGATGTCCCCTTGTTCGAAGATTAGCCTCACCACATGTGCGCTCTAGATTGTATTTTCGAATGCCAAGTAATTTATCAGCCTCATGCCTTGATGTGCAAATTCTCCATTTGCAATTTTCATCACTGCAAACGGCTATGATTTTTTTGCTGTCATTTTTCTTGTATTTAAATAACTGCAAAGTAGACACCTTGTAATTCTAAACTCCTAAGCATCCTTGAATGTCTGACCCTCCCCATATATGCAATTCCTCCATGCATAAATTGAGTTGCTAGTTAAAGCCAATTCATTTTGCGATGCATTGGTCGAACCAATGTTCTCCTCGACTACATCCCTTGAGGCTGACAAATGAAGTATAATTTCATAAAAAAATAAGTACAATTTTAATAAATTAAATTATAAAATCCTAACAATTGCAGTATAATTTTTTATAATCCATTAGTAGAATACTTGAAGTATAAAATTTAAATAATAAAGTATAATTTTATGTGAAATGAAGTATAGTTTCAGATAACTGGAGTATAAGTTTGTATAAAATGAAGTATAATTTTGAATAGTTTAAAAGTATAAAATCCTAGCAATTTCATTATAGTTTTGGATAATCAATAAATATAACTTATGAAGTATATAACTTCAATGAATAGAGTACAATTTTAGGTAAAATAAAGTATAAAATGAAGTATAATTTTAGAAAAAAATTAAAATTTTAAGTAAAATTTGGATAATCAATAAATAGAACACTTATAGTATGGAACTTCAATGGGTAGAGTACAATTTTAGGTAAAATAAAGTATAAAATGAAGTATAATTTTAGAAAAAAATTAAAATTTTAAATAAAGTTTGGATAATCAATAGATAGAACACTTGAAGTATAGAACTTCAATAAATAAAGTACAGGTTTAGGTAAAATGAAGTATAATTTCAGAAAAAAATTACAATTTTAGATAAAGTGAAATATAATAAATTCAGCTAATTGAATTATAGGTTTAGATATAATAAAGTATAATTTTGGAACACTTAAAGCATAACACTTTAATGAACGGATTACATGCTTTTTAAAATGAAACAAGTATAATTTTAGAAATAGAAGTATAATTTTACATATAAGAAAGTACAATTTCAGAACACGCGAAGTATAAAATCCCGGCAAAAGAAGTATAATTTTTGATAATCAATAAATAGAACACTTGAAGTGTAGAAAATCAATGAATAGAATACATATTTAGGTAAAATAAAATATAATTTTTGCAAAAAGAATTACAATTTTAAAAATGTGAAGTATAATTTTTGAACATTTGAAGTACAAAACCCTAGCAATTGCAGTACAATTTTTGATAATTTATTAGTAGAACACTTAAAGTATAACACTTAAATTATAGAGTACAATTTTATGTGAAATGAAGTATAATTTTAGATAATTGGATTACAAATTTATATAAAGTGGAATAGTTTAAGTATAAAATCCTAGCAACTGCAATACAACTTGGGATAATTATTAAATAGAATACTTGAAGTATAGAAAATCAATTAATAGAGTATAGGTTTAGGTACAATTAAGTATAAAATAAAGAAGTATAATTTCAGAAGAAAATGAAGTACAATTTTATTTAAAGTGAAGTATAATTTCCAAATTTTTGAAGTATAAAACCTTAGAAATGGTGGTACAATTTTTAATAACAGTTTAATTGAATACTTGAAGTATAAAACTTAAATAATGGTGTACAATTTTTGTCAAATGAAGTACAATTTTATTTGCAATGAAAAATAATATAGAACTCTCTAAAGTAGAGAAATATTTTCAAATAAATGGTGTACAATTTCAGAACTCTTGATGTACAAAAATTTATAAACTGCAATATAATTTAGATTTTATGGAAGTATTACCTTAATATATCATCAATGTTCATGGCATTGTTGCTTGATTCGTCCTTTTGATTTACCAGGATGTTAACAATGTTCATCGTTAATGTCAAATGCAATAAGACCATATTCAGAATATCTTCGTCATCAGTCAATGTCACACACAATCTTTAATGTGGAGTTATGTATCACAAATTGAAGAGCTCAGCATTGATTTCACTCCATTTTCTTGCGAGATTAATGTACATATTCATTAAAGTCGTAGTATTCTTAATGGACATTATATGGAGTTGGTCTTTGTAGTGGCAACTCCCCAATAATTGATTAAACACTCCAACTTTACTATTGGTTGACATTGTCGGAAAAATACAAGAAACTCAAAAATAATTGAGAAGAAGAAGAAACCCAAAAATAATGAAGATTAAACCAGAAAATGATGAAAATTAAAAGAGAAGAAGACAATATAAATGTCGGGTTCATGGTTGTTTCTCGTTTTCGCCATAGAGCTACTTCCGTTTTTTCTTTTCTTTCTATTTTTGGAAATGATACTGATATTGGTAGGGTTTACTGTTGCCTTTTGTTTATGATAAAGAAGTGAAAAAAATGAGTGAAAAATATTATACTTAAGAGCATTTTTGTCAAATCAGGTGAGTAGAAAGTAAACTCTAAAATTTTTACAAAATTAGCAAGTTTAGTCTAACAAGAATCAAGTGGGGAATGATCATAAAAATAAAAAGTAATTTTGATATTTTTAAATAAGTTTCCCTGAATATCAAATATAATATATTTAATTTAATTATAATTAATATTTTTTTATTTATACACATCTTCGTTGATACCTCAAAACCTGCTCAATGGACAAATTGACCCCATAGTGTGACTTTGACTTATTGTTCATTTTACCTGAAGACAACCTCGTAAAAGAAATCGTGCAACCAACCGCCAGAGAGTTTTAAGCCTATTTTCACCTTACCAACTTTCACGCTGTAACTACAATTTAGTAAAGTGGGCAAATGCTTCGTCTTACTCTCTTCAACTCCTGTGCACTAAAAGGTTTGAATTTGTCTTTGGAGACTCTCATCTGATTAATCTTCGTGTTTCTGGACTAGGGTTTTGCTTTTCCAGTCAACCTCCTTCGATCAATACCGATGCCGATTCTTTAGATTTATGGTGGCACGTGCTACACATTTTTTAAGATAAATTTCTTCTATTACACGAAAGTCGAGATTTTATCGACATGCCATTGCCACTTGCAATATGTTATAGGAGTCGTTTTTTTTTTTCCTTTTCCTTTTTGAAGTAATGATCGAGCCATCTTTGTTTAGTTAAATATCGAGGGAGAAATTGTTTGCTGAGACTATGTTTTCTTTTACTTTATCGACTATGTTGAGGATTTGAGTGTGAACTGAATCAAATATTGGATATGCGATTACAAATTTAAAGTTTCTTGTTCAAGTTTAGTGGGAAAAATGACTAAAGAATTTTCCTTTTTCTTTTCTTTTTATACATTGCTTGAGCTATTTGCTTTCATTTCAGTTTGTATTGTCGGTAACTTTATGCTTACTATATAGAGACATTCACTTTTGCAGCTTATCTGCTTACTAAGCTGTTTGTTTAAGGCGCTGAAGTTACAGTTCTAGACGAGCTTCTGAGTTGGTGGGGGCAGTTGTGGAAGTTAAAAATTTGAGCAAGTTATTTTGAGAATTTGAAGGAATGATCCTCTCTGCTCTTTTAACTTCAGTGGGAATAAATGATGTCCTTTGTCTTCTGTTTTTCATCCTTTATTCTGTACTTAGAAACCAGCCAAGCAATGCGAACCTCTATGTACCGCGCTTGGTTGCTGAAGGGAAATTCCTGGAGGAAGATGATTTCCGTGTGGGAAGGTTATTCTGTTCTGTCAAATGGGTGAAAAAAGCATGGCAGCCCTCTGAAGATGAGCTTTTGTCAAATTCTGGATTGGATGCCGTGGTATTCATGCGCATTTTTATCTTCGGGTTAGTGAAAAAAGATATTAATATATATATTTTAGGATCTAACTAATTGTATTGTTTGCATTGGCAATAGCACTTAGTTGCTGCAACTCAAGTTTTATATTAATGGAGGAACAATTCGACCATTTTTGTTTGAATTGGGGGCTTTCTCAAATTGATAATATGTTGACAAAGGAGCGCAAACATACCAATACCTCTAAGGTAATTAAGTTTTAATAATTAACTGGCTAATAGCATCTGCAAAACAGTTACTTTCAAGTATTTTATTGCAAGACATCTACTCCTCGATGTTAAATTGCCTGGCTCCTATAAACTTTGGTGTTGGTGGTGAGGGATGATAATTTGCTTCCCTGCAACTAGGTCGAACCGGTGGTTGCGTCTTTCTGAATCTGCACTGAGCTTAAAAAAATGTGTTGATTTTGAGATATTGTGTTGTTTGGATTAATTCCTTGATCCATAACATACTGTTCACAGACTCATCCGAACTTCAGTTATTTATGGTAAATTCTAGGTCTCTTTTTTCTGCAGATTAATTAACCAGCTCGATTTTACTATTCTCCTTTCTTGATTTGCAGGCTGAGAGTGTTTCTATTTGCGGTGATTGTTGGAGTTTTCATTCTTCTTCCTTTCAATTATATGGGGAATCAGCTAAATATTGACCTTACTGACTTACCAAGCAAGTCACTGGGAACATTCAGCATTTCAAATGTTGACGATGGCTCAAACAGGTTACTGTTATGTAGTTTAAGTAAAATTTAGTTTTACAATTGTGATCTAAATGTATTGCTCAATCTATTCGATAGTTGTGCATTTGTCTAAGGTGAAGACGTCATTCTGTGCATTTTTCAAGTCCATATACCTTAACCATATGCATTTGGGCTGACACCATTCCTAAACTTGGCAAGACCTTTGGCCATGCATATCCAGGGCTGCTAATGAGGACTCCTCCACAATGAAATATATTTAAAAAAAAAAAACACAAGTTTTTCTTCTCCTCCTACGCTTTCTTAGTTGTTGGTGTTTGGAAGTCTTACTTATCCAGTCGTAGTTGAATTTTCCTGTCTTTACCTCATAAGATCGAGATACATGTGCTTTTCGGCAGGTTAGTTTGTGGCTTTATGTGTAGTTTGGATGTTTGTGCGCTAAGGTGATACACAATTACTAGCCTAGCTTGAGTTGCTCAACCATTTTGCTGCTTTCGTTAAGCACAAGTGCTAATTTGGTTGAATTGCAGTAGTTGTTTACTTTCTATTAAGCTCTAAACTCTAAAGTAACATACTTTATTTCGGGCTCTCAAAGGTTGTGGATACATTTCTCTGCTGTTCATATATTCACAGTTGTCGTCTGCTATCTTCTTTACTATGTAAGTCTTTCATTCCACATATCTGCCCTGATAGATTTTCCATCCTGTCAAGTAGAAAAGTTAATGGATTATGAATTATTCTTTACTCTGCAGGAGTATGACCATATTTCATCCAAACGGATTGCTTATTTCTATTCTTCAAAACCTCAGCCTGGCCAGTTCACTGTTTTAGTTCGAAGTATTCCTGCCACTTCTGGGAGGAACTTCAGTGGAAGTGTTGAGAGCTTTTTCAGTAAATACTATCCTTCTACCTATCTTTCCCATTCTGTGGTTCGTCGGACAAGCAAACTCGAAGGGCTCATTGTAAGATTAACTTGAAGCTAACACTTTAATCACTTGGAGATTATAAGTTGATTAATCTTTTGTTATTTTCATTGTTGATGCTTCTTTAATTTCAATTTGCCTCTTGAACATGCCGATTTTAGCAGCCAATTGTATTGTTTACATGCACAACAAGTCATACTTCCTCCCTCTATACAGTGTAATCATTAAATTCTTCCGAAACTTTTGTTCATTCTATCAATTGCCATTTTATGTCTACTTTAGATACATGAATCACTTCATATGATAACTCAGATTAGAGGGGGCAAATTGTGTTCAAGCACATGGTTCCAACCCAATGTTGGGTTGGGTTGGGTTGGGTTGGATCTAAAATAATTTAATTGGGTTTGGGTTGGGTTGGGTTGGATTTGAGTATGTTGAATATGGGTTGAAATGGGTTTAAAATAGGTTGAATCTAGTTTTTAAATAATTCAACATAATTTTAGCCCCAAAGTTATCTTTCCATTATCTCATTCTCTCAAGATCATACTCCACTTTATTTTTATTTCTATAATATTCTAAAAATAAAAAAAATTAATGAATTGAAAATTACATAAATTATATATCACCGATTAATTATTTACCATTTCTCCACCTCATTTAATTTTAAAATATTAATTTATTAAGTTAATTCGAATGAATTAATCAAGTAACTTTTTACTTGAGATTATGATTTAAAAATTGATGATATTATTATTTGGTTTATAAACTCAATTTTTTTATAAAAAATTTTAGCTAGTTAATTTTATAGCTCCCAAATTATTTTCAACCTTAAAATATGAAAATAAATAAAAAATTATTTTTCTTTTTTTTTTTTTCAATTTTTACAAACTACCAAAATATAAGCAAATAAATACAACAAATTTATTGTGTAGTAGTAACATGTGAGAGTACAGATTGCGGCCGTCCATTTCATTTCCTTTGCCTCCACATGAAGAAAGGCTCCAACTTTATTTTCAGTTTCAGTTATTATATTTTCAAAAATTAAACAATTAACTATATTTCAATATTTTTTGAGTATTTTATTTAAAATAATAATTTAGGTAGATATAAGAATTTAAATTTAAATGGTTCATATTTTTTATTCTTAAAAAGACTTATTTTTTAAGATATATGCATATTTTAATTGTTTTAAATTGATAGTAATACTTTAATGTTGAATCGAATTTGAATTTGATTTTTGTGATAAACAATAAAGAACTAGATTGAAAAAATTAAAAATAAAATAAGTAGTGCTTTTGTAAATATTGACTAAATATAAAAAGTAAAATACAAAAAAAAAAATACGACTAGTGTAGTAAACATTTTATTGGGTACAATGTAAACAAAAAAAAATGTTTTGTACTAAAAATTTAAAATATTTTAAATAGTTATATTTTATTCATTGAGCAACATTGTTATTTTGTATTAAAAAAGAAAATGTAAATATTATAAAATAATGAGTAGATTATACATTTACATAATTTGATTTGATTTTACATAATTAACCATGATTTGATATAATTAATTAACATACGTCAAATAAAGATAAGCTATAATTTAATAAAATAATATAATAATGTATTAGCTAGAAGTTTACATTTTTTTCTGTTACGTTTCGGACCGCCAAATTCGGCCCAGCTCATTTTCAATCCATAAATATAAATTCATTTTAAACTTAATCCATAGTGACCCAACCAGTAACCAAATTCTATCCACCCATTCGGCACTGCTAACTCAGATGCATGCTGATGTATTGACATGTAGGTTGGTTGCTCATTTAAACTTCTGTGGGGAAAGAACAGAAAGTATCCTCTGCTTTTGAGTCAAACTGGAGAAACTTTAGATATTTGGTGCAGATGTCAGGCTCGAATCTTAGTTACAATATGATGCCTATTATTTTTCTTTATTTTATTTAGTTTCTTAGACATGCTCAATATTCATTCCAGAATGAGACAGGCAAGATGTATAAAAGGCTTGTTCGCTTGAAATCAAAAAACTATCGCAAAGAAAGATTCAAGCGAGCTGGATTTATGGGTCTTTTTGGACGAAGAGTTGATCTTCTAGATCATTATGAAAAGAAGTTTGAAGATATGGAAGGTAATGTGAGGATGGAACGATCTTCTGTTGCTGGAAAGGTAACAGCCTTTGCCTACAATCATGGCTAGTTCATCTTTTGTTTTTTCTGGTATATCTATAGTGCTTAATTTTTTTTGAAAGCAGAGGAATGATACCACTGCCTGTCCAACTTAATCTTCACTTTCAAGTAATTTACGCTTAAAGACTTCAATCTCTAGGATAAGGTCCTTCTTGATATTTATACCCATCAGGATTCACCAGTCATCATATCATCAAGGGCTTGTCAAGGGCCATATGTACATTAGAATGATATGCAACGGAAATTCCATAGTGAAAATCAATCGGTTTAACTTGGAGTAGCTTAAGATAAATATATGTAATTTCTGAGTTTAAGATTAGTGGATCTGGGATATCGCATCTTAACATCCTTTATCACTTGTATTCCTATTGAAATGAAGCTGGTGTGGCAAAACAAAGTTGAAGGAAGGATTGACTTGGCTGAAGAAATAGAATTTAGTATAACAAAACCTGAACAGAGAGAAAACTGGAGGTGACACAAAATATGTTGAGAACTAGCACAACATAGGAGGGAATGTATCGTCAGATAAAATGATGATGTCAGTGCACATGCATGATAGATAGGCTGTAGTGTTGAGTCACAGCTTTGGTACCATGATAGAGACATGAGTTCCATTTTGAAACCAATTTGTGCCACATAAAGAAGACCAAGATCAAGGTATGGAACCTAAGAGATAATAAACCGGCGTTACTCGGCATATACTAACATGAAAAATCACTTCATGGTAACCTGCTCTAAAGTAATTGTACTCCTGAGGATTCGTTCAGACTCTGCATGATTTTATAGCCGATGAAATCATTGAACGGGGTGGGGTTATATATCAACCATAGAAAAGGACTTCGAGTTGTATAATTCTCTTTTTTGGATATGCTTGCTTTCATTGTGTTGTGGCATATATAAAGATCAAAGAATTCACTGCTGATATACACTCATATTCTTGCTCTAATATGTTTTGCATTACAAATTCAGACAAATCTGTTGCTTATGGGAAGGCCTTACTCCAGTAATTCCATTTTCATGATGGCTGGTTTCATTTATTTATAGTTCATATTTGTGGATTCGAATTATGATTTAGGATATTTATGCTCTTAATAGGAAGTTCCGGCTGCATTTGTATCTTTCAAGTCTCGGTTTACTGCTGCAACAGTTTCACATCTTCAACAAGGGATTAAACCCACGGAATGGCTTACAGAGCAAGCTCCTGATCCCCAGGATGTATATTGGCCCTTCTTTTCCGCATCATTTATCCAAAGATGGATGTGCAACATTGCTGTTATTTTTGCATGTTTTTTTATAACGGTTTTGTTCCTTGTACCTGTTCTCTTAGTGCAAGGTCTGACTCATTTGGATCAGTTGGAAACCTGGTTACCCTTTTTGAGAGGCATATTGAGTTTGTAAGTTATTTTGTCAATCTCTGTTGTTTCATAATCAGGTTTTCATTTTTCAAAGTGAAGAATATGCGAAAAATATGGATCCAGACATTCTGCTACTTATGGATTTTATGTCTCAAGTCCCAACTTCAACTTGATTGACAACTAGTGGTTTTTTTGTTTTTTCTTTTTTTTCCTTCTTTAATTAAAAGAAAACACACACACTCACTTGACAATTAGTATTTATGAAAACAATGACACCTTATACTATTCTAATAGCCTGACATAAACTTTCATGCAGGAAAATTGTCAGCCGAGTAGTTACAGGATATCTTCCAAGTCTCATTCTTGAGATGTTTTTATCTTTAGTGCCACCTGTCATGATCGTGCTTTCCTCTATGCAAGGGCACATTGCCCTTAGCCAGATTGAGAAAAGTGCATGTATTAAAGTGTTGTGGTTCACCATATGGAACATCTTCTTTGCAAATGTGCTGTCGGGATCAGTACTGTACAGGGTTGATGTCTTTCTTGAGCTCAAAAGAATTCCAGAACTGTTAGCCGTGGCTGTTCCGGGACAGGTATGTTCATTTCGACTCTTAGTTTCTCTGTCACTATTACATCATATAAATTTTGGAATTCTATTACTTAATATAGGAGGACATCTGTAACTTTCATTTTTTAATGTCACCGTCATGACTTTTTCTAACTCATATGAATGTTTGGATTCAGAGAGAAAGGAAGCGAAGGAGCATGTCTTTGTGAAGGATATTCCATTTTCATGTCAATGAAGTTGAATTTAATGGAAGGCCCCATATATTTGTTTTTGTTGAAAGGTTCCCCAAAACTTCATGGCCCTACTACAAATGTGTCAGTATGTTGCCTAAGAAATTCCATGTGAAAACAAATTCATCACACAGGACTGCACATTTCGTATATCCCTTATTGATTCACAAGAAGACATGAGTGCTAATCGAACACAAATAGGGTAGAAATTTGTTATAATTACATTCTCATAAAAAAATATATGATCATGAAAGTTCTAAACATGTAATCAAACTTTCAAAGCTAGGCCTTAGTTAGTAGTTTGATTCAGTATAATGTTGGATGAACCTGTAACTTACCTATGATTTGGAAGAATTCTGAGTATTTTGACCTTTTGCGGCAAATAATGACTCATCGAG
>JACGDI010003062.1:362453-414058 GCA_014898725.1 Jacaranda copaia
AGTCTTCAAGTTGCCAGTGTTTACAGCCAGTTTAGATATGTTTTCATTTTTTTATTTTCAAATATTTTAGAAAAATGAATAATTGATTATAATTTTGAAATAAATGAAAATGAAATTTTGTTTGATAATAATGATTAGAATAGATATATGATAAAAAATTTAGGTGGTTTTATATATTTTTTTTGTCTAGTAAGATGTATTTTTTTCAAAGTATATCCCTATAAGAAAAAGATAAATTGATGACAAAAGGTAACTGACAATACAAAAGTTGTC
This sequence comes from Jacaranda copaia, assembly GCA_014898725.1. Lineage (NCBI taxonomy): Eukaryota > Viridiplantae > Streptophyta > Magnoliopsida > Lamiales > Bignoniaceae > Jacaranda > Jacaranda copaia. The sequence goes on from JACGDI010003062.1 coordinate 362,727, forward strand.
AAAAGATTTAATTTTATCATTTTAATAATTTCTGTAAACTAAATAATGACAAAAATAGTGTTTAAGTTGTCGCTATAGATAATTAGTGACACACATATGGTGAGAAAGAAAATTTTATTATAAATTATAGTAATAATTTTTATTGCTATTATATTGTCACCTAGGGGTGTCACTAATTTTAATGGCGACAAGTTAAAATATTAATTTTTATCACTATTGAGTTATATTGTGACAAGATAAAAATTATTGTCATTTAAAAATTATTGTCATTTAAAAATTATCATGAATGACAAAATAAAAATTATTTTCACTTAATCCATGATAATAATGATAAGATTTACTTTGTCACTTATTATTTTATTACTAATATTATATATTTTTGTAGTGTATGTATATTTTAATTATTTTAAAATGATCATAGGTATTTTATTTCGGACTGAATTTCAATATGATTGATGTGATATTAAGATGATGAGATAGATATAGAAAAAATTAAAATTAAAAATAAATAATATTTTCAATAAAAATAAGAAAAAGTTAATAATTTTCTATTTTGAAGCAGCGATAGAAATGAAAAACAACGTTAAAAACAAAACCCACTTTGCACATTAAAGAGTAAAATGTTAAGCAAAGATGTAAATCAACAATTACCTATTCCACATTATATATATTTTTAAATATATACATATACACACACACACACATCTTTTCATAGACTCCAAATATTAACCCACTTTGCACATTAACGAGTAAAATGTTAAGAATATTTTTTTAATATGCTAAATGATATTATTTTGTATTTTAAATTTTTGTTAATATGCATTGTTTTTTCTCTTTTCATTTATTAATTTTTTGATTGAAACGTAGCAGAACTGGACCCGAATTCCGCGTGAGAGACTGGAAATGTCACTATCTACACGAAGTTTTTGGCTGACACTAAATCTACAAAAAAAGTTTAGAAATTTAAGAGCAAGTGATTATACAATGGCCATAATTTAATGGCTGTTAACATCAACTGTTGGAATGCTTATTTTCCATGGACTTCGGAAAAATCGCTTTCTTTCACATTAATCAGCAATGACAAGTAACGAGTTTTCATGATTTTTTTTTTCTTTGGAAAATTTTTTTAGGTTATTTAAATTTAATGTATGAAATAATTTAAATTATGAAGTAAAATTAAGATTGTACAGGTATTTAACATGATAAGAAGATAATGAAATTTGGAGTTTGGACAATGTGATTTGTGGTTTGTAGATTTTGTAAAAAGTATGATTGTAATTTTATTACATCATTACTTGTAAAGCATAATTTAGAGAATTGAATTAAATTTTTCATACTTTGAATTCTTTATTTTATTTTTTAAACTGTATTGCCCATTTTTAGTTGTTGATATTATTAAAAGACAATCTATGTAAAAAATCACAAGTAATCCTCTTTTGAAACATGAACAACTTTTTTTTTTTTTATAATAACATAGATATAAATAATAATTTATCTTACCCGTGTTAATGATGTACTTGGACATGGTAATTATATGGAATGACAAAAATATCTTTATGATGATAATATTGATCTCGTCCCACATTAAAGAAGTCAAGGATTTCTGGATGTTTAGATATATTCTTCCTCTTTCACCTTTGCATCTTTTTAGGGCAAAACTTCTATCAATACGTATTGACAGAATATACTTTGATGTTATTAGTCCTCCTTGAGCTTTGACCCTTATATATGTAATTGGTTGATTCAAGGCTAAAAATGTTATTTTAAAGTGACGAACCACAGTAAGAGTCTAATAATTACACCTTTAACTTTACAAAAAACTAAATTAAGGTACTGATTTTTATTTTTTTAAGATATGTGATAATAAGGCAATCTCTTTATTTATTTATTTATTTATTTATTCACGTACATACACCAACCCTATGTTTAGACCTTAGAATCTAATGTGGACAATGCTTAGGAAAACTTTTTTGTGCTTCAAATAATGTAATTTTATGCTTTAATGTTTGCATATTTACATTTTTCTTTTCTTTTTCCTCACTATTTTCCCTAATCCAAACATAGCTTAAGAGTTTATTAAGATTAAAACTTTGAATCTCATACATACAAAAATAACGGCAATGTTACTAGATTAACTTGACACCTGTTTAACTTAGGATTATTGAATATTTTTCATTTTTCAAATCGTTACCTTATTTTCTCTTTTCGTATGCTACATTTATACCTTTTTATTTTTTCTCACAACTTATTGTGTGCCTTCTTCCAAGCCCGAATGCATTGTCAAAGTAATAGAAGCTGTTTACCATTCTTGGACTGCCTACAAGTGGTAAAAAGAGAGCCCACTACTTATAAGATTGTAATAGTCCCTTGATACTAACTATGTTAATGTACTATTGCAATGAAAAGGACGGGAGAAGTCCTTTTCGATGATTGATGATTTCTATGCATTTGCTTTAAAATAAAGATACAATCATTGTGCAATTTGTACTTCCACTAAAATTAACAAAAAAGACAAGTTATTGATTTATTTATTTTTTATTTATCGAACTGATTTATCAAGTTTTGCTAAATTAATCGTCACACATCCGCATTTGGTAATGCTTTTAATCTATTTTTTATTTTTATTATTTTCAAATATTAAAAAAATAGTTAAAAAAATCATAAAAATGAGTTTATATTTAGATATATTGTCTGAAAATAATAGTTGAATAGACTTGAACATGAAAATGTATTTGAATAAAGAAAAATTTCGTTCAAAAAGTGGTGTGCTTTTATCTAGAGTTGGGGTTTTAGATGTGAAGAGATTAGATGTTGAAAATAAAGAGGGAACAAAAATAGGTCATTGTGAATGTATTTTGAAATCAAAATGAGTGATATTTTTGTTGAAAAAAATTTGATGAATTTTAATTTTAGAATAGTATGAAAAGTGAGGTAGTGTTTGTATGTGTTTTTTGTTTGATTTTATTACGTGTTTGTTGTGCCTTTTGGGAAAATAAATATTGAAAGAATTGTGGAAAAATGTGAAATGAATGTTGGGGAATGTGATTGAAGTTTGGTGTGTTTTGAAAAATAGTTAAAAAATGAGTTTGAAGAGTTTTGATATGTTTGATTATATTTTGAAGGAGACATTTTATAGTTGATGTCAAATTAATGCCTTCTATTGGTGTTTGAGGGTGAAATTTGATATTAATGAATTTTTTTAATTGTAAGGATAATAATAAAAATATTGTATATATATGTAGCGAATGGATATGATTATGTTGTAAGTTTGTAATGATTGATTAAATGATTATGAATTTATTTGTATGTTGATTTTTTTTATTTAGTAATAATAATAGTAATTATAATAATAATAGTAATTACTATTATTATGATCATTATTATTAATTACTATTATTATTATGATTGTTATAATAATTATTATTATGATCATTATTATCAATTACTATTATTATTATGATTGTTATGATTATTATTAATATTATTGCAATTATTATTATTACAACTACTAATATTATTATTATTCAAATTTTGTACGGCATATATGAGGGAGGAGACGAGGAGAGAGAAGTGGGGGATGCAAAATGAAATGGGCTTTTGGTTAATATGTAAGAAAATGAAGGGCCTTTGGGGGTATTCACTGTGCAAGAGAATGAAGGAAAAATGATGGTATTTTTGGGAACATTCTCCCGGAAAAGGCTTATTCTGGGAGAACCTTCCCAAACAAAGCCTAATCTAAGTTCAAAACAAATCCAAAAGGCCCCTTAACTTTGTGAAGTACAATTCCATCAGCATATCTGGTAGGGTTTCCATGATCATTATGAAAAAGGGGCTGGAAATGTAGCAACTTATTTGATTTAACATTTTCATTTCTCCAATATAAGACATGATTAAGATTTATTTTTATTAATGGTGAGAAAAAAGAAGGAAATCAAGTGTTGTAAGCATCTTAGAAGTACAGTATGTACCAGGAAAATCAGCCTTATAGTACTGACATACAAGGAGGAAGCAAGAGACTTCACTCTTTGGCCAGGTCAAACCGCATATATACTAAATTAAGTCTATGAAAAAAATATATATATCAAAATTAGATAATTTATAACACCCATGGAGATTTTCCATATGTCTAAAATAAGCCGAAAATTGGAAGCAACAAAAGAGTCTGAACAAACAAAAGAAGACCATTTCTACTCTAAATTCTGTTTGACAGGATCTACTGTTTTTTGCATATAAAAGCAACCATTTCCCCCCAACATCAACTAACATGTTTAACAAACAACAATTTAATCCAAGAGAACACTACTAATTAACCAATATCAAGTCACCCCTTAACCCCAAAACCAAGAAAAAAGAAGAATGGCAAGGAAAAGAAAGGCTGCTGAGGGTGTGGATGATCATGAGAACTTCAACCAACCTGGAGAAAGAAACTTAGCTGCCTGGGATGAGATGGTAAAGGAAGCAGCAACCAAGGCGGCGCTGGGAGGCGTCAGGCGAGCCCGCAAGCGGTTCGTGGGGGTTCGCCAGCGGCCGTCAGGGCGGTGGGTGGCAGAGATAAAGGACACCATACAGAAGATAAGAGTGTGGTTAGGGACATTCGACACGGCTGAAGAGGCTGCCAGGGCTTATGATGAAGCAGCCTGTTTGCTTCGTGGGGCTAATACGAGAACAAATTTCTGGCCCTGTGGCCCGAATTCTTCTTCCACTCCTGCTCTTCCTTCGAAAATCACCAATCTTCTTCTCAGCAGGCTTAAGGCGAGAAACAATGCCTTAGCTGCAAATTCCAATTCCAATTCCAATTCCAATTACAGTTGTATCTCATCATCTTTAGCATCATCATCTTCTGTGTCTTTCGTGCCGCCTGTTGATGAAAAGCAGGCCACGGAATACACAGATGAAGTCCTGGATTTCTCAGAAACTCAGTTTGCCGATTTCCTGACGGACCCTGATGAGGATTTTTCCATGGAAAACAACTGCCTGAATTTTGACAACTCATCTGCAAAGCAAGCTGATAACTCGGCCGATTTAGTGCAGGTTTCCAGTGATCAACTGGAAGTGGAAAGTGAGAGTGAGGAGGAAAATATTGCTAGCCTGGAAGCTGTGGACTTCCAGTTTGTGGATGAAATTGGGTCGTCGTCTATCGAATATTCACCCTTTGATATCACTGAGGAAATTTCAAAACCAATGGTGCAAGAAGATGAGCCTCTGATGTTGAGTGAAGCAATGAAGAGAATGAACTACGAAAGGAAGTTTTCTGCTTCTTTATATGCCTTTAATGGGATCACTGAGTGCCTGAAGATGAAGCTCGGGAAGACGGCTCAGCTGGAAAGGTCTGATCAGGTGACTAGGCTTAGGAATGCATGTGAATTGAATCAAGAAGAGATTATGATGAACATGAAGAACGAGAACAAAGATGAGGAAGAGAAGATGAACAACAATGAGGATGAGAATTCGTCGAATCCAGATGGAGAACTGTTGCTCTGGAGCTCGATTGATCTTCCAACTATATGTTCTGTTAATTGACCGAGTTATGGTTTTGATGATGATGATGTTTTCTTCAACAATATAGGTTCTAATTCTGATGATTTCAGTTCTTCTTTTCAGTTTTTGGCCCCCGGAAATATGTAAGGAATGGAATTGGACAATCTTTTGGGGGGTTTAAGGAAAGACATCTTGCTAATATTTAGAGTTGAGTTGTAACCATTCTTTAACAGTTGAGGAATGAGATTTCAAATAATACTTTCAGAAATTCTAAGATTTTCTATTGTATACATATATGAGTTATAAGATAGAACTTGGCCGGAAATTTTGGCCTCAAATACCGTTGAAGCTGTAATATGCAGATAAGTTCCACTACAAATGTGAACTAAGTTGAAATGTTTTTAAGTTATTTTGGAGAGTAACGTGCTAAATCAATAAGATTTGAGAAGGGTAATTTTATTTGGTTTCAATGACAAATGGCAGATAAATACTCCAACGAGTATAATAATGCAATCATTTTAATTCATTTATTTATTTCATATCCTTATCCAAAAATATTTGAAATTTATGATTGTATTTAAGCACTTGAAATCATGATTATAATCTTTTTAAAAAAATTTATATTGTGGTTGATTTTCCATCTACATTTATGATACTCAAACCCGCTACCAGTCTTGTAGAATTGAGAGATTATCATCAAACTGCTCATTTGTTCCTAATATTTGCTATTGACCTTACAAAAATAAAATTACCACTAAACTACTCATTTGTTTCCAAAGGTCATGTTTTTTGGTCCGCAAGGAAAATAAGGAGCAGATTATTTTCAATGCTTTCTTTTTCTTTTCTTCTTATCCTCGATTTTCCTTTCTATTTTTTATTTCCAAAATCTACTTTCCTGCAACAAACCCGAGATTCAATGGAAACACTTTATAAAAAGAAAAAACAATAAAACCACACCAGTACACATACATCAGACACTAAAACAGAATATCTTCAATTTATCCTTCATTTGAACTTAGCTATCATCAGAATTACCCCAAAAGAATTTTCTTTTTCTTAGGGGGAGAAAAGAAAAAGAAAAAAACAGAACTTAAATTTAATTAACAAGAAATACAAAATTAAAACTTTAATTTTTTTTTTTTTTTAAAAGGGATACCCAAATTCTACTGAACGCAGCAAGGCCTGGCCAGAGAGCAAATAGACATAAGTTGATCTTTGATTAATTATGTGTTCCATCTTGCAAACTGCAGCTGGCTAATATTAACTATGAGAAATTCCTGAATCTCTTATAAATCATGAGAAGAAAAGTTACAGTTATGAAATGAGAACTTGTCCCAGAAGCCAACTCCCATTGATTCGACATAAAACATCGGCTTGGCACGACATTCATGTCTAAGAAGGAAACTTTGGCTCTTATCTGGCAATAATTATATACACAGCATCAACTCTAACTTCCCATTTCAGCAGATAATTTCAAAGGACGCGAAGCTGAGCCAGAAAGGCGGCACAAAGATCAAGAAAGAGGAATTGCGGCCCCTGAACTCGCTGCAGATCAAGCAAATATTTGTCTTCGCGAGTTTTGTATAGCTGAAAACAAAATTAAACAGGTCAACCAACATTTTGATCTATGTATAGGATATTCCTTCTACAACCGCATAATTATGAAAATAAAATGAATTATAAAAAATTATTACCTGAACTTCAAACTTCACCACGTTTTGGGGCTTAATGTTGGCATCATTCTCAATAATAGCAGATTCATCTCCAAAATAATTATTATCGTGCATAGAATTGTTAAGCATTCCTGCATGGTGACCAGGACTGCCAGGAGCCCATCGGCATTTCATGTTGTAGTGCCCAATCTTTTTCCAGTAAACATTCAATTCTTGAAGAGCTTTGAGAACTTCAGTCATTATTTCACGAGGATGGGCTCGAGACTATTGGAAAAGCCAAATGAGTAGAAATAAATACCATTACCAGCAAAAAGACTACATATTGGAAAGGGACAATTAATCATTTTCGAACCTTAATATTGGACACAGACGGAACTGAACATTAATATACCAAAATCTATTAAAAATTTACTTGAGATCAAGCATCCAAGATCATCCATGTTTCATTCATAAATCACAGTATAATCATGCAAGAATATTTAAAGATTCCAAACTGCAAAAATCTGCCCATTAGCTCATATGTTTCCCAGACAAGCTCAATTAGCTCATTTATATCCTCTCGTCAATGAATTTCAAAGCAGCCAACTAACCTGGAGTCCAAGTGCCCATTTCCTATCCACCGGAAGCTGCCTTCCTCCAAACTGTTGATAATCAATGACTCCAGGAAACCGTTGTCCACCAGGAGATGCTGCAGTATCTCTTGGACTCATGCGATTATACCCAAATTCCTACGGAGATAGGAATTCACACAAACATGTAAAATATGCAGATATTTGTATATGTGAAACATCGATGGACCAAGACGATACATGAAGTTCAGAAAAGGGAATGACACAAACAATACTGAATCCAAGATACTGATAATTGGTTGGAAGACAGGAAATTATTCATAAGAAGCTTACTCTCCCTTTACAAATATAGCAAAGTACATCTTTTCTATTAACATGAAACAAAGATGCGCACCATGGTCTCCTGAAATTCAGCTCCAAGATAGCCATTGGAAACACGAAACCGATTGTCTAGCAGCAGATAGTATGTAACAGTACCCTGAGAAACAGCCAAAAGATAAGAAAACTTCATTATCAATATTAACATGATACATTATCGAAATTTACCTCATTTTGAACCCTGTTTCGAAGAGAATCAACAATGGCAGTCCTATCAAACCCCATCTTAACCACTTCCTGAAGAATCTCTTCATCAATCTGCACATGATAAAATTTCTTAAATTAATAAATATTGGTTATACTTCTTACAAATTGAGACCATCTGAATGATACCCAGCATTAGAAGAATCAGATCAAGTAATATGCAGAAGTCTGCCAAGTTAAGATGAGCAAAAGAAACCATACCCAGGGCCATATCTATAGGAATGACAAAAGAAGAAAGAAGGCTACAACCCTAACACCAGCAAGCCAGATGTATACATGCAAAGAACAGGAATTGATATTCCGAATTTTCTAGTCTCATTCTTTATTTCTGTAGAATAGGCTACATGTATTCGGAACAGTATACATCAAATAGAAGCATCCAAATGCTGCATTGCAAGATCCACAAACCTTTTTAGCTTGCTGCGTAGTATCTGGTGGTGGCACAGCCAAGTAACGTGGGAGATGAGCTTGGAACCAGGGGTGTGCACGAATCTCAGGAATGGTCATTCGTTTCATAGGATCAACTACAAGCATCCTGGGAATCAAATCTCTTGCACCAACAGATAAATGGCTAGGAAGTGTATATATTCCACCCTAGCGACATTGAACAGAGTAAAATGAAGTAGTTCAAAATATCTGAATACTCATGCCGTCAAAAGGATTAAATCCAGCAAGGATTACTCACATATTAATGATCAAGTTCAACACTAAATACCAGCAAACAATTTTGTGAAATATTAAAAACCTTCTGAACCACATTTTGGGAGGAGGGGAGCAGCAGCTACCATGCAGTGCAACTTCCACAGCAGTATATAGTCTCTAGCAACTGAGATCAGCTGAGGCCAGCTAGTCTAGAATTCAAATCATTCAGCTTGAGAGTGAGACCAGCCCAGCTAGTAAAAGTTTCAAGTTTGTATAACTTATTAACTAGCCTCAAATTCAGCTAGTTAAGCTCAGAAGTCTCAGATCACGAATAAACTAACCATTCAGCTCCTTAAAATCTAATTCAAGCTCGGCGTGAATAATAAGAAGAAACTTCAAAGTTCATATGTGCTAGAAACCAGATCTCAATAAACCTAGAGTTGTCCTCTAGAGCACTTAAACCCTTTAAAGGCCTAAATTTGAAGCAATAAACAACTATTGCAATATTATTGACATGATGCAGTAATTCTGACTCAGCTTTATCACCTAAACTTTAAAAAATGGACAAGATTAAAGAGAGACTTAAAAACATGATTGGATAAGTTAATACGAATATACCTTGATTTTTTTAAACAGGTTGGGAATGTTTTCATCATCAAAGGGAAGGGTGCCACAGAGAAGTGCATAGAGAATAACACCACAGCTCCATACGTCCACTTCAGGTCCAGCATATAGTTTACCAGATATAACCTGTGGAAGAAAAACATACCAAATGCATTTTTTTAAACATTCTCAATTCACATTTCCTGTAACATTATTACTACATGCATAGCCCACGATCATTGGTGCTATATTTAAAGAGTACCTCTGGAGCAGCATAGTTGGGACTTCCACAGCTTGTCTTTAGAAAATGACCATCACGCATGATATTGCTCAAACCAAAATCAGCAATCTTCACATTGTGCTTAGAATCCAAAAGCAAGTTCTCCGGCTTCAGATCTCTATGAACCACCATATTCCTATGGCAGTACTCCACTCCAGATATTATCTGCAATTATCAGCACCACAAAGACATTGATACACTCACTGTAGATGAAACAAACAGTTTGAGAGCTCTACCCAAAAAGGTATCCTACCTGCTGAAAGAACATGCGTGCCTCCTCCTCATGTAACCTACCTTTCTCCACTATATAATCAAACAACTCACCGGATTTCACATATTCCATCACAACATATATGTCGGTATGTGTCTCCACAACTTCATACAGCCGTATAATATGGGGATGCATAAACAATCTCAAAATTTTGATTTCTCTTCTAACTGCAAGAAGCAACCCACTCTTAAAGAAATTCAGCAAGATGTAACAGCTAAGCTTGTTTCCAGCTAACTATGGCACTAGTAAATACAGAAGATCCACAATAACATGAACATAAATGCAGCATGTTGGATTAATTTACCTACAACGACAACTAGAACCCATTGGATAAAATCATCTTCCAGGTCATTACAATGTTTTGGCACTTGGTATGTGAAGCCCGAACTTTTATTAACACCAATAAATCTTTTGAGCTTTATATCCAAAGCCATTTTAACAACATTGAAAATCTATTGAGGCAAAAACCACCACCTAACATTTGCAGGTTTAATATGCAATGAAGCTATAACAGGATTGGGAACGAACAACGATATGTCAAAAGCTGTCCGTCTTTGTCCCAAAAAAATGCAAAGATCTCCCACACCAAGTGAAATCAGGGTAAATATTATACCATAACGTGTATATACATACAAATAACATTACTAAAGCAAATAATATCTGAGGCATCCAAATTCAAAAGGAAACAGACACTGCTCAGGGTAATGTACTACAAGAAAAGGAAAACAAACAATTTTTTCAGTTTTAGATTGTTGAACAATGTTTTTGTACTATATCTTGAAAAGCATCAAAGAATAAGAACAGAAGAAAGACAGGAGAGGCAGTGTTAGGTTATAGACTATAGGTTACAGATATGGCATTAGCAGAAGGTATACAAACATGTATTTGAATATTGACTTGACCAACCTTTTTCTTCCATATCCATATTCTTTATTTTCTTACGGTTAAGGATCTTGACAGCAACTTTGTGCCCTGTCAATGCATGTTCAGCAATTTTAACTTTACCAAATGAACCAATCCCAAGAGTCTTCCCAAGCTTGTAATTCCGTAAGAATGAATCCACACTACTACCATCTTGGATTGATCCATCCATAATCCTAAATACATATGAATTGGAGATTATTAAAGCAGCACGTAGATATAGAAACATGCAAAGGATTTCAAAGAATAAATCACACCTCAAAAGCACAACCTCAATGAATAGGTTAACAACAATTTCCCAAACTAAGTCATTCATCAGACACAGAGCAGCCATTGAAAGGGACCCACCAGGATAAATCAGGAAATCAAGGCATTGATCTTTGCAGACAGAGGCATTCAACTGATGCATATAAGTTGCAGAGGAAAACACAAAAAGAACACAACACCATATATAATGGCTGCAATCATTCAGAAAGAAAACACAGCACAACACTATTGCAGAAAGATGCACAGAAGTTTCAGTGGAAAAGATGAAAAGAACACAACATCGGTGGCTGGAATCTTCCATTATCAAAATCCAGCACATGTTATCTCTAAGTTCAAAACAAGTTTACAAGGCAAACAAAGTTCTCACTCGACATACTTAATGAATTTGTGCAAGATTGTCAATTTTTTCCCATATGACCTATGAAATTCACTATTTTAAAGAGTTGAAAACAGAAAAAACTCTTTGGAGGAAAATAACATTTGAAATGCAAATTAAACAATGAAAAGAAAATTTAAAAATGAAAGCCAGCAACAGAACCCCAAAATCACAAGCTAAAAATAACGAAGGAACTCATCATCAAAATATCCTAATTCCGTAACCCCCCCTCCCCCACCACACACACACACACACACAAAAAGAAAAAGAAAAAAAGAAGGAACTCCACACCATACCCTTCTCAAATCTTTAGAACCGACAAACAATTCCCCCAAAATTTCAAATGTAGAACTCCATAAACTCGCACCACTTCCCCCAATACAGATCTGTAAGAGTCGTAAAAAAAAAAACAAAAACAAAAACAAAACAAAATTCGATTCATTAAAGTTAAACACATAATATTCAATTCCAAAGCAATGAATTCTCCCAAATAAGCGGAAATTACGACAGATAAACTTACACCGGAACAAAACGACGACGCCCCGCAGCAAAATCCTGAAACTGCGAAAGTGTTGCCGAAAAAGATTGAAGGGGCAAAACGGAAACGAAAAAATAGCAGCGTTAAATGTATTTGGAGAGATTTGATTAAGTGTGAGTGACGTGTACGCGGGCTGATAGCGTCCTCCAATGCAGGTCGAAGAGATGATGATGCTGACGATGATGATCCACAGAGCGAAGCGCCGGAGTCACTTGCTTCGTTAATTTTATTTTATTTTATTTTTATTTTTTTTCCTCCCTCGAAGTTGTGGAAATTAATCAATTGGTTTATTTGCCATAACAAGGTTATAATTTTAATTAATTAATTAATGATGATTATTATTGAAAGACAGCCCACTAACGGAAGTTTAATTAAGTGGGATGAGGAATTAATTATTGAGATCAAATCGTGGGGCTGAGAATATTTTGCATTTCCCCCCCTTCGTTTTTTCACTTCTTTTAGAGGAAAAAAGTTGATTCCTTGGCATTGTTGTTGGCATGAATTCTACCATAATTTTTAGGGTCAATTATATCTAATTTTCTTGAGATTGGGCATAATTATTAAAAAAAAATCTCATTATTTTAAAATTACAAATATCTCATGAACTTTGATGTCTAAATGTAATGCGAATGAAAATTGTAAAATTATTAAAATGTCCAAATGGGAAAATTAAAAAAGAAAAAAAGAAAAAAAAAGTGAAAAAGGGGCAAATTTTTAGTGGACCAAAAGCCCTTGTATCTGGCGCCTAAAGTAGCAAGAAAAACAAAACAAAACAAAAAAATCAAGACTCAAACTTTTCGTATTCGTTCTTTCAGATAAAAGAGAAAACCCTCCCTATGCACTCAACAAACCTATCAACTCCCACTTAAAATTTAGCCATTTGCATCTATAAAACATGGTGAAAGTTGGTTTCCATGAACTTGACCAACTGTTAAGCGTGGGGCTTTGAAAATACAACCCGATTTGGTTCAAAAAAGGTAAGAAACCAACACTTTTGAAATGGGTTGTCTGAAAATAGTAAAAAATCTATGTTGTTTCATCTTTTTATAGTGCATTTTGTCAGGTATGGTGTAGAAAAGAGCTTCATGTACTGTGGTATCGAATAAAGTTTTATGTGTATGGGTTTTGTGATTTTGATCATCTTAGTGCATGATCATAGTATGAGTGCACATTTTAATTGTTAATAACGCTCATGTAGTATTTTTTTTTTTCCAGATATTCATAATTTTGTTGAAAAACCCTAACTTGATGTTGCCGTGTTTCATGTATTTTTTATTATATATATGTTATATGTCTTTGTTGTTGCATTTGATGGAATTCGTATGAAGAACCCTCCCTAACAACCCATGTTTTTATTTTCTGTATCAAGTTCAGTTTATGAGCAACGACTTCTTCTTAGATATCTAAATTTGTTAGGGTCAATTGAGTCTATTTGACAAGTGTTCATTCATAATAAATCAGTAGCTATTATTAATAAGTTTATGCACTAGTTATCTACTCAATTCTTATTAGTATGTATATACATTTGTGACATATTCATTCATTTATTTGAAACAGGTATGGCTAAGGCAGTATATACACTTATCTCATCGTTTGGCCAAGAAGAAGATAATCAAGAATGTTGATTCAAACTAATATAGCTTATTTGATCTCCTTGATGATGTTAGGGATGCACATTATATAGGTAAGGTCCCTGTGACAATTAGTTGTAGTGTAAGTGGAAATAATGATATGATGCTAGTGTTAGATGATCAAGATGTATTAAATATATTTTCTAGGATTATGAGTTCAAAAAGAATTAATGTTGTTGTTGACTATGTTGACAATGGCCTTGATGAGGCTAAGAGAATTGGTAAGGGAGGTGAGACTAAGGTCAAGGAAAGTGGGGGAGGTGAGACTGAGACTAAAGCTGAGGGGGTGATGGAGATGAAAATAACAATGAGGAGAGAGGAGGGTGAGGTGGGTAAGGAAGTTGAGAATGACAATGCTGAGGGAGAGGAGGATAAGGGGGTGAGAATGAAGATGAGAAGGGAGAAAGAGGTCAGGGAGGTGAGAGTAAGGGTGATGGTAAAAAAGGTCAAGGTGAGGAAAACAATAGACATGGGTCTAGAATTGGAGATAAGAGTAGCTCTGAGTTATTATTTATGCCAAATAGTGAGGATGGAGATGATAATTCCATAAGTTTAATATCATAAGGTAGTAATAGTGATGAGCTTTCTAACTATAGTTCAGATAACTACTATGAAATTTATCATTCAAGTGATGAGGAGTTTGTAAAGGATCCAATGAAAGGTGCTTTGAATAGATATATTGTATAGTTTTCTAGTGAGCCTAGTGAGAAAATTATTTTACAAAAAGGAATGATCTTTGTCAATGTAAATGCTTTAGGGACACGTTGAGAGATTTTGTTATTCAAGAGGGTTTTAAGATAGTGAGAGTAAAAAATGAACCATCAAGGGTTATATGTCATTGTGCTGAAAAAAATTGTCCTTAGAGGATACATGCATCATTATTGGGTGATGGTGTGACTTTTCAAATTAAAACAAGCCAAAGCACACACATATATGGGGGCTAACAGTACTAAGGAAGCTAATGCTACATGGATAGCTTCAAAACTTGTTTCTATTTTGAGAGATAACCCCAGGATAAAGACTAAAGGGATTAGAAGTGAAATGCAAAAGCTTAGAATGAATCCTCCATACATGTAAATTTATAGGGTAAAGAAGAAAGCTCTTGAGGAGATAGAGGGCCATCATTCTGAGTCCTATGCTATTCTACCATCATACTGTAAGATGTTATGTTTAAAAAATGAGGGAAGTGTAGTTAGGTTATAATATGATCTTTATGAAGATGAAGACGGAGGCTCCTCTAGCATACCAGCTTCACTTTTATTCAAAAAAATATTCATTGGCTTGGCTACTTTAAGAAATAGTTTCATGCAAGGCTGCAGCCCATTCTTAGGCTTTGATGGATGCTATCTAAAAGGTCTATTTGGTGGTGTTTTGTTGGCTACCATTGGGTTGGATGGTAATAATGGATTGTTCCCAATGGCATTTGCTGTGGCTGAATCAAAATGTAAGGAAAGTTGGATGTTTTTCTTTGAACACTTCTCAGTTATGCTTTGGAGCATTCTCAAGCGATTTGCTATGGATATTCATGAGTAATAGGCAAAAGGTATAAAATTTAATACTTTATTCTTTTGGTATACTTAATTCATTATTTCATGTCCTTATGACTATAATGCTTGTGGGGTGCACTGTAGGTTAGGAAAGTCTTTGTATTTTGAAAAACTGTTGGATGCAAATTGTGCTAATTAGATGCAAAACTGTTGGATGCAAACTGGTATATTTTGATACATGCAAACTGTGCTGATTGTGTGTAACTGAAAGGGTATATTTGTTATGTTAATAATACGTTGGGGGTAAAATGTAATGCATGGCATGTTGAAGGTTGTAAAAGTAAACCTTATGCACTTCATTTTGTATACTGTATGGTAAGGTTTGAAGAATAATATATAAAACTAATATTATAAACTTCTCCATTATAGGGGCTGGTTGAGACAATAGATGAGCTTGTCCCTTATGCCATCAACAAAAGGTGTGCAAGGCATATATATATGCCAACTTCATAAGCCAATTTGCAGGTGTTGCTTTAAAAAGGTAATTTTGGCAAACTTCCTAATCATGTAATGTATCAGGCTTCAACTTTCCAATATACAAGTTGAATGAAATGAAGTTTGCTGCATATGATTGGCTCTTGAAAATTCCCTATGAGCAGTGGTCTAGATATGCCTTTGATACTAGAATTAAGAATAATCATGTGACCAACAACATTTCAAAATCATTTAATCATTGGTTTGGTGATCTTACGGCAAAACCTATTCTTACTTTGTTGGATGGTTGGGAAAACTTATGAGTAGACTACATAAGAGATATGAGAAAGGATTAAGCTGGAGAGGTGATATAGTTCCTAATGTTGTTAAACTTTGCATATGCTGGTTGAGGAATCCAAAAGACGTACTTTACTTTTAGCTGGGCAGTAGGAGTATGAAGTGTAAGATGAAAACATAGACTATATAGTTAATTTGCAAAATATGACTTGTGATTGTGAAAGATAGGAGATTAGTGGCATAACCTATAGGTATAGTGCATTTGCCATGGCTTCTAGGAGAGAAAGGATAGAGAATTATGTTAACATTAGGTTTTCAAAGGAGAAGTACATGAAAGCCTATAGATATATAATTCATCCCATCACTGACCCTAGTTTTAACCTAAAGGTATGGATGTTATCCCTAATGACTTACAACCCCATTTAAAAAAAAAGGCTACCAGGAAGACCAAAGAAAAGTATGAGGAAAGAGTTAGGTAAACCAGTTGTCGTGAAGAGGTTAAGCATTTTGAGATGCAAGAAGTGCAATGGACAAGGTCATAATAATAGGACATGCCAGCTGCAACCACTGAATGTTTCTCAAAGTTTGAACAAGAATGAGGTGAGTTAATTTATATGTATATTGCAACTAGCGAGCTTGACTAATAAGATAGAAAGTAAAGGCTCATCTCATCTTTTACAAATCTACAACTCTCTTTACTGAGTGACCCTGTTGATTTATTGTGGGTAACATGCTGAGCCTCGTTAGAGAAAAGAAGATGCTTGCTCGGATTGACTAGAAATGAATGGAACTGCTACTCTTGCATAACATCTAATTCTGGCATCAATACATTCATTAACTTCGGCCTAGCAAACGCCTAAAATTGCCTGGCCAAGGAAGAAAGCCTTCTTGCTAGGCCCAAAAGCCTTTGAGGAGAGATGGTGTAGTCAGAATGTCTTGGCAAGTAAAGGCCAAGCAAGGGGTGATAGAATAGCAAGTAGGTCACTTTCGCAAGCAAAGGAAAAGACCCTTACAGTGAGATAAAGCTCTTGTGCCTAAAAGACCGGTGCTATCGCATCCACACTAACTATGCGCCATACCCTTTACACTCATTCAACTCATCTTGACCCAACTCTAAAGGGGGTATCCTTAATGGATAGACAAAGAAGTAGTGGCCAGCCAGGTTTCGGCAGTATGAGGTGGGTTTTGAAGATCTTTCTTGATCTTTTGGAAGGCTCCATCATATTTTGGTGCAATCGTTTTGATCCACCCCCTCGATGAAAAAGAGTAATATGTCCTCAAGAATTTCTACCAGCATTCTTTTCTGTACTCAAAGTGAATTGTCTAAGTGCTCTTCTTTCTCTCGTTATCTATCTTGTAATTATTCAATTCTCAATTCACTCATACTCCTCATTCTCTTTTAAGATAGAATAGTTGTCCAAGGGCGTCGACTCAAGCAACAACCGACTCTTACTAATTGTTGCCTATGTTTATCAATCACGCTAGCTAAACTAGAGCTACAACCTACTTTACGGAAAGTTAAAATAGCAAAAACTAGAAGAGACGAGCAAGGAAATAGAAAAAAAGCTCTTTTAATGGCCGGTAGAAGCTCAATTTTTACCTTTTCTATCGTGTTGCCTTAGCAGGCCCAAGCAAAGCCCATCAATCAGTGCGTGCCAAGCACCAAGGAACAAAAGTGAGGAAGGAACCTCTGCTAAGAATGGATTGATTTATGACTTGGATTCAACTTCTGTCCTTCTAGTTTTCTTTTTTAGCTTGTGAAGAAGCTCTTTAGCTCTGCTTGGGTCCAGGGCTCTTAGGTTAAATAAATGCCATCACATCTCTTATGATTGTTGCCAAAGCTCCAAGTGGCCATGGACTTGGATCTACCAAATGATAAGAATGCCTCTAAGATTCAATCATAAACTACTTTACCTTGGTTGTTTTCCTGAGAAGCCTGGAATGATAAAAAGGTAACAAGGGGGGTTCAAAGACTGCATTAATTGCTCCCAACACACCCTAAGGATTTCCTAAATGAACCGCCCTAAAGCAATTGCTATTGGGAGAGATCCCGTGCACTTTTTTCAGGTTTAGGGTAAATCAATAGTTATAGAAAGAAGAAGCCTATAGTTTAATAGTACCCAGATGGAGAGTGCGGAGAAGCAGGATGTTGTGAGAGGAAAGACAAATAGATCTCCTAAAGGAGCCTCGTCATTAAATGACAATGGTATTGGTGTTATTTTCCATGCTGAGAGAAAGGCATCTTTCCATCTTCTTCTTTTGGGTACGGCTAGGACTATGGGTTCAGTCTTTTCTTAAATCAAGGGTTTAGCCTAATGGTTTGGAACTGAAACCCTTGTTAATCCCTTTCCATCTTCCCTTTGTTTGGTCTTTCTAATCCCTTTCCACGTAAGCTATGTTGGCCTCTTCCTCGAGTTAGTATTCGGATTTATCTTCTGGCTTTAGTTTAAAGTCCATTTAGTACTTCTCGTAGAGAAGAGATAGATCGCTTACAGCAAATGGGGGAAAAGCCCCCTAGAGTAAGGCTCTTTTCGAGTGAGTTGAGCCATTTTCTCATTTTATTACCATTATCAGCCGCAGTCTATCGTGAGTTGCTATATTGCCAGATTGTCATATTCCACATAGATTGAATCATATGAGGAAGTTTAGCAGCACATACGAATTTGAATTCGCTGGCTTAGATGAGTGGCTCTTAGCTCACGTAAGAGAATTAGGAATCATTTTTCACCAAACTCACGACTTTAATAATGTGGCAGTTTGTTGAATACTAAAGGTTCGAGTCCAACTCATGAGAAGGAAGACCTCTTAGATAGCCTTAAGGGAAAAGGATCTTTAACTTTCATATCTCTTTCGTCTAGCATCTATACTATCATGAATGAGCATCATACCTAAACTTACAGTCTTAAGCACATCACCACTAGCAAGGATTGTTATTTGCGCAAAAGGTTCATCATTCTAAAATGCTGACATCACACTTTCAAAAGTGTCATTGGCTTGCCTTTTTCTTTCCCAAGGGAAAGTTCTTGTATGGCTTGAAGCAATCTTTTCCCATTCAACCTAGGACAGGAAACCCTCAAAAGGAAAAGTAATGGGGATTTTATTGTCTAAGAAACCCCAAGAGTTGCATCTTATTCCCAAAGAGATGTTTGATCTCCCTAGTCTAAGGACTTTTGGTTGGGCTCTTTATTTATGGAATGGGTAGGCCGCACCTTCGTGAATTGATCGAGTTCAGTGTACTAATTCTCATCAAGATTTTTTTTGTGTTCAGTGTACGTTGGTAGAGTAAAAGATCAAAAATTATGCTTTTGATTCAATGCCCAAAGGCTCCCATTTCTTTCTTGGTTAGACTAACTCCACTAACAATTTTTGTGAGCGAGGTAGCTCAATTGAGTTGTGGAGAGAGGTGGTGGGAAAATTTCTATTGGTATGGATTCCAGGACTATACTTTTAGGAAGAGTCTAGTTGATAGGATTAATTCATAGAAAGAACTAAAGTGAAATTATTTTTAAGAAAGACGCCTCCAAGAAATTGGGTTGAATTGTTATGCCATCCAAGACTTGGGATCGAGAGACATCATCCACGCATTCAAGGCAAGGATTGATTTATCCATGCTAGGTTATTGACCGTAAGCAAGAAAGAGTTTTAGAAAGCAGCCTTACTAAGATTATAACATAAGGGAGGAAGAAGAAAGAATAAAAGACACGCCACATTTGATTGACAAGTTGAGTGGGAATGCCCCCCTTTCTCTCAGTTGTTCTGTCTTGCTGCCAAGTTCTAGAAAAAGCTTAATATATCAAGATGGATATCGATGAAGGCATTTTCATGCTAAAGAGAATCTCATGCTTGAAAGCAAGTTATCCTAAATAGCATCCATTCGCCCATACTTTGACTTTCCAATGAGAGAAAATAGAAAAAAGAGAGCTAAGATTGGAAAGATTTTTTCTAGCTGACAGCGATCCAGTGGTCACCATAGCAAAAAGGATTGCTAAGGGAAAGTAGAGCAGAATTGAAATCTTACTCATAAAACTAAAACTCTAAGATCTAGAGAGGACTAAAAGGTCAGGAAAGATTTTTGGTCACAAGATCATGATGAATTACTTCGTGTCGGTCTGTTGCCAATCAACTTTCAATCTCATATGAGAATGGAAAACTTGAGCATTTTATGCCTTGGTGGTTGAAGAATCGTGAACATAATAATTTCTGGTTCACCATATTTCCAGAAAAAAGATACTTTCAATAAATAGTAATGGACTGCCTAGTTGGCAGGCTAGAGCGAATTTGTTGAGAGAGCTTTAAGAGGACCAACCAGACCCTACCCATAAGCCCTAAAAAGCATGAGGGCAGGGACATGCTAGGGTCTATAAAAGGATCGACTAAAGAGAGAGGAAAGCAAGCGATCCACTCCCTGACAAGGAGAAGCAGTCTAGTAGTGTGCGTCTCTCTGTATCGAATGTTCCTATTTTGTCAATCATTTTCCTCTAAGAGTTGAGTTCACAAAGACTGAACTTAAGGTCCTAAAGGAGGATAGCCAAACCATCCCTCTGTTCAAGTGCCAATGCAAACCAAACAACGGCATCCCAAAGCACATGGGGATATGGGCGCGTGTCTAGTTCTCATTAGAAAGCAATTTGAAGGCATAAGGCTCGAAAGCAACTACTATTGAATCTAAGCCAATTGAATTAGATCAAATCATCCAGGATCTTTCTGGTATGTTGGGTGGGTTTTTCAGAGTCCAATTCAAGTGGGGGAACAAGGTTGATAGGTGATCTCTGACCATCACATACGATAATATAAGGCTATCAGATAACCTGCTAGGCTTTTACTAAAAGACTTGCTTGAGTTGCTCTTGCCTATTTTGCACCTTTTTTTAAAGACCGAACCAATTAGCACAAGGACAATATTCCTACCATAAGATTCCATCCAAACCTCCTATTTCAATCCCCAATGACATAAAGAAACCTACGAGTAGGGCATTTTAGACTTCTTAGATGAAGAAAGGGAACGTGCATAACTCAGAATTGCTACCTACCAACAAAAGCTCATTTTTACAACTCCTAAATCAATCTACTACCCTTTTTTCAACAAACTTACTTGCTATCCCAATGCGTCAATCCTTAGTTTTTATGCCTAGTTTGCTTGCTCACTTCCAAAACTGATCTAACTAGAAAAAAAATCTCTGATTGGTCTTAGAGAATAATCTTACTAGTTGGGCAACAAAGGTAAGAGCCGATGTGAATTTTTTGTATTCTTGGAGAGGGGTGAACCTCCGCATCTGAAGCTTATCTAAGACTTAACACCAAGAGAGATAGAATAAAGAAGATCTATCTATATTCTATCTCTATCTTTCGACATCTCATCTTTATAATAAGATAAAAGTGGGTGGAGAATCCTTGTGTATTCTACTAGTATAGAATCTTTAGTGGGAAAGAAGAAAGTAAGCAATGAACATCTGAAACAGGGCTTGAAAGAAAGAAGGTAAGAGATATAGGGAAGAACAGCAGAAGTGGAGGAGCCATGGAAAGGTGGGAAGGGGTAGAGCCAATAAGACGCATTTAGGCCGAGAGAGGACTTATTCTAAAGAAGGCGAGCTGCGGCTCGTTGTTCACGCTTGGTAGCATTCTGGTGGCCAACCAGAGCTTGAGAAGTTCATAGTGCTATGCTTCGTTCGCATGAAGAAAAGAAAGTGAATGAGACTTGTTCACTAATGAAAAGAAAATAGAAAGTGCTAACCTGAAGCACCGTCCCCACATACTATCTATCGTGTATCCAATTGACGACTTTCCTGGTACTCCTACCTATCCTTTTAACTTTCAATGTATCCCTAGATTTCAAGCCAGATCTTAAGCATCCCCTGCAAAAGTCAAAAAGAAAGAGCCTCCACTGGTATACCCGACGAATTAAAAAAACTATAATAAGGTAATCCATGGGCATGGAACCCCAAAATAGCCAATCTACAATCAAATAAGACTACCCAAGGAAATTGATACTCCCAACACAGCTACTATAGAAAAGATAGCTAAGTGGGTGCCATTGAGGTCCCTTTTAGAGGGGAAATTTGATTCATGATGAAAATCATGGTAAAACGAAACTCCTGAACTTAGGGTGGGAAAAATGCCAATTCCTCCCACTTTCTTGATGTAGTTCCCCCGACTTGAATCCAGATTCCTAAATCCAAAAAAGAGTACTTGGGTTCTCCCAATAACTAAAAAGTGTAATATGCCTGAATCTAATTAGGGTTCACAGTGGCGGAGGAATTGGATCGAAAAAAAGAGGAATTCTAGTTGTAAGATATCTAATGAAATCGTTACTGGAATTGAGGTCTTATTCAAAGAGAAAAATATCAAATATTTAGAGTTTTTTTATTGGGGATCTTGAGCCGCCTATTCGAGAGAGAGGTTGAGAGATATGATGTGCATACAATCAAGCCACACTTATCAAGTCTTTAATCAGAGATATTGAAGTCATTTCGGGACCCATGTCACTGCCAATGCGAGGTCAAGAGACTATGGAATCATTTTCAACAAATTCTGTCCCGGAATCAGAAGGTGTAGCCCTTCAATTCTATATGTATTTTACCAAGTATGATAATGTAGATAACTATCTATAGTTATTGGATACTTTGTTGCTCTATTTTATGTTTTAGGTTAGTAAAAGAGTGAAGAAGGGTGCCAACCAAAGCAAAAGAGAAACAGGAAGGGGAAGCAAAAGCTAAAGCATGAGTGAGGTGACAAACTTCAATTTTATGTTTTACTTTTTTCCTAATTCAAAGTTAAATTTTACAGAATGCATTCAATTGAAGTTTTGACAAGTCAATCAACCTACTACACTTGAGCAAGTTGTACTTGCTTCTCAAATAGGCAAGTGGATGAGAGAAAGAAAAAGCAAGAGCCAAAGCCAAGATACTATTACAAATAGCCCAGATAGGGAAATGAGGAGTAAGATTAGATATGAGATTTGACAAAATATTTTATTAGTTTCAAACAATTTGACTTGCTCTCATTATTTATTTCTTTACTTGTTTTCAATTTAATTTTTTCGACAAATTAGCAAGCTTGCAACAAAACATGCTGAAGTTGAAGCTAACATTGAAGTTGAAATTAAAGTTGAGGCTAAAAAAGGTCCTGAACCTGTTGACATTGTTCCTGAACCCAACTCTGTTCCTAAACTTGTTGAATATGTGCTTGAACTTGTTGCTACATTAAAAGTTGGTGAAGAAGCTATTGGCCTTATTCCTAAAGTTGTTGAAGAAATTGTGGCTAACTTGGTGCCTGAAGCAACATCTCAAACTCCTATCCCAGCTAAGAAAAGGAGAAAACCAAAAAAAGTTGTTTCTGTGTCACCCTCTGCAATGCAAAAGAAGAAGAAAACAAATGAGGGAAGTAGAAAAAGCAACAACACTTCCAAGACTACTCCTTTTGTACCCTTCAACACTGCTCTAGCTACAACTTCTACACCCTCATAGGCTCTTCTAGTTGCACATGCTAGACAGTCCAACACATATGCAAATGATGACTTTGAGTATGAATGCCCTCAAATGTGAAGCAACGTTTTTCGAACATACACTATTACCCTGACTTTTATTTTGTTATTTACTATTTTGATGGATAGATTGATGGATTGATGGATTTGGGAAGGTTGTTGGATGGTTTTTGGAGACTATGTAGATAATGTTTAGATGGATATTGGTTAGATATGTTGATTTTTTGGGAAGACTATTAAGTGGAATTTTGGATGGTTTTTGGAGAGATTGGATTATTGAATCTTTGAATTATGAGGTGAACAAATTATGTATGCTAACTTTATGTGATTAATGAATGCATGATTCTTGATTGAAATGGTTGGTTTTACTTGGTGACAATGTGCAATGCGTCACATTACAATTGGAATGAAAATGCATACTTAATTCATTAATATTTGGAAACAAATTTACATTACAATTCCATACTAATTCACTAGCATTTTGACAAATTGGCCTACCAAGAACAAGCTTAAAAGTAACATATTAACTAAAACAACCTTATATAATAGATTTTCATTCTTCAAGCCTACATGATTAGTAGGTTGTCTTTGCACCAAACTAGAGGTTTCAAAATCTTCATAAACTCCTCTCGAAACATCACCATAGCCTCGATTTGAATCTTCTTCGATAGGTAAGCACCATGTGAGAAACCATGCTCCCCACAACAATAAAAAAGCCTTCCCAGATTATTTCTAGTCTCAGACACCATTATTGATGTCTTGTTCCCACAATTTTGCCTTCTGCTCTTATCTTTCTTGTATTTCAATGCCCCAATTTACTAGATGATGTGCTCCATGAAGAATCCATATTGTTTTGGAAAAAAATTCAATGGAATATGTGTGTGTGTGTGTGTGTGTGAGAAAGAGCAAAAACAGCTATAAATGGCTAGGCTGATTATTACTCGATTTTATTACAATTAAGGCCTCAAACAAAACAATAATAACAAATAAACCTTTTCAAAATTCAGAAATTTTACAATACCACCTATGAGGGTATTTTTGTCCACAAAAAAAAGGTCAAACAAGGTCAAAAATGCCATCAGATAACCTAAAGACATTTTTGGATTTTCACCCAAAAATTTTAACAGCTGTTTGGTAAAACCCTAATGGCAACTAACAGTTGGACTAAAATGTTGGACAGCAATTAAGTTCGAGGGATATTTGGAATTTTCAAAACAACAAATTTTTTTTATAATTACATCAAACCTCAAGAGAGGAAGATGTAATTAACCCTAATTGTTATATGCATACATTTACATACAAGTGAAAAGGGCTTTCACTTGTTCTATTATTTTGTCCAAAATATAATTGAACAATGTTCATATTGAGCATGTGATTTAAGACACTTGGTGGTTAAAGAGTTTATTTGAGCTCGTTTTATTAAAAATATGAATTAATTTTAAATATAAAAATATAAAAGTCAGTTCAATAGTTAGAAAATAATAACTTACGTATAAAAATATTAAGACAGTTCTACTTAACTCACA
Organism: Jacaranda copaia; assembly: GCA_014898725.1. NCBI lineage: Eukaryota > Viridiplantae > Streptophyta > Magnoliopsida > Lamiales > Bignoniaceae > Jacaranda > Jacaranda copaia. Next base: position 387,821 of record JACGDI010003062.1, read on the forward strand.
TTCAATTTAATTAAGTTTGACTAAAATTGAGTCGCTTAACAAGTTTAAAAATAATTTCTAACTATACTCAAATAACATTATATTATATTCGACTCAATTTGTTTATGTAATTATAACTGTATAAAATTAAATTAATAAATAATTTATAATTAAGAAAAATAGCACGGTGTGCAATAACAAACACTTGTAAACTTGAAAATGTTGATTTTAATAATATGTGGCGTGTCAGATAGAAAATTAAAAAAATAGTATATTCATACTACATAAATCCATTATACATCACCAATTATAAATAGCACGATAGGTGACATTTATTCAACCAAAAATATCTCCTCAAGTAAATGCTTTCACAATAGGTCGATCAACAAGATGATCCCTCCAAATAAGCCTAAGCTTATCGCTTTTTATAATTGAAAATCCTATTCTGTTTAACTTGTTTTTAAATAAAAATAAAAAATAAAAAATAAAAAAATATTTTAATTTTAACTATCAAAATCAACAAGGATAAATTCACTTTGTGGAGGAGTCCTTCTTTGGGGTACGTGGCTCCTTCTTACACCCAATCCTCCTATAGTAAATTAACATATTCCTCTGTTTCTCTCCCCATTTTCTCTAGGTCCTATACAAAAAAATCAAAGAGACTAAAACACTTGTACAAACATAGGGCACTAGTTTTTTGTTACACTTTAACAAAGAATATACAGATTCTTGGCACTAGCCATACAACAAGTGGAACGCAATGCAAGCAAATTCTTCACAGGGAAGCTTTCAATCTATACATATGAAAGAAACAGCAGAAATCTCAATAGTCAGGAATGGAAGTAAAGCATATTCTTGGGTACCTCTCCAGGAATAGTATGCAATTCGTGTCTCACATAAGCCCACAGCCACGTAGTAAGTGTCAGTATAAAAATTGGGCTGCTGCTGGTGCAATTATTAATGGAATAATTATAAAAGCATCAGTAGTCTATTCTACTCTGAAACAGAAAAAGAATTTGTATATGGATGAATTCACACCATACATCGCTATTGATACACATACATAAAGCATATTGCTGGTAGAATCATAGGAGGATAACTATGGCATCAAAATAAAGAATCTCATCTTTTAACATAAAGATGCTCCAAAAAGAATAATCTATATAGTGAGTTAATCAATTTCCAACTAGAACACAGGTAGCGGCTGATAAAAATCAAGGCCTTTGATGATGCAGTGTTTAGGATGGTAAGATCTTGAATGAATTTGGTTGGTGGTTTGACATATGGAAGTTGTTTAGCTTGTAGACCGGGGTTGAAACTTGAGCTGAAGAGTGTGGGATTAGACCTACAATCATAATGAAGTATCTAAGTTTATCAAGATAGTCTCCAACTAAAACCCTCTGATGGTCAAGTCAAAATAAGCTTTTTAAGATAGAGAGGTCAAATGAAAGACAGGAGAATACTAAAAATATGCGTACCTGTATCGATCAGAATAGGTATTCATAAAGGTAGGAGCACGGGGTCCAAAAGACTATTTCACCCCATTAGGTTATACAATCCTATTGAAGATAGGGGCACCGTAAGTCTTTTGTAAAGTAATAAATAACACACTTTTCGATGCCTGACTGACAAAGTAGTCGTCTGAACACATTTAATGTGGAGGAGATATGCTGACGCAGCAATAAATGAAAATAGAATTAACTTACGGCAGCATTTAATGTAGAGAAGAACGGCGTGTTAGAAAACTTGTAGCACATTCAATGTGGCCACTCACATAGGGTGTGTGGGAATCGACCTGAAATAAGCCACTTGCCATTGTCCACAGAATGCGGGCGAGGTCTGGTCAATGGTCAACGCCAAGGTGTTGATGATGCCACCTGAGGGCAATCAACCTCATCGTTAACTTACTAATGGCCAAGGGGATGGGATGATTTACATTCTTTGGACAAACTGACTTCCTTGGTCAATTTTGGAGCTTTACTCAATAAATGCTTGGGAGAGATCTCCCACATTAGCCATAAAGATGCCTGGCACGAAGGTAACAAATCCCAGTCCTAACTCCTAAGAGAAGCAGACATCCAAGGAGTAACATATCCACTTCTCCCTCCACTTTTCAGAAGCTTCATTCAAAGACATAAAGCCAGCAGAAGAAAAAGTGAAGAAGCTGATAACTTTTGTAGTTCTAAGAGTACAAATTTCTGAATTTTGATATTTAGGTTGAACTAAAATCAATCACGAGTCCAACGATATTTCAAATTTCCAAAATACTGTCCATGACTCAGCAATCATAAATAAGTTCGCAGAAAACAATTCCAAACCAGAAGGGTGCATGAATTTTTCCATGAACAAATTCGGTAACACCTACCCTAAACTGAAACTCAAACACCTCAAATTCTCAAATGTGGCCACTAAATTTGCATCAAAATCCAGCATGAATTAGTAATAAATTTCATAATATTTGCAAAGCCCATTATCATTCCACGACGGATGCATATCAATATCCAAATAACAAAAGCCAGAAATCAAATCTTTGGCGTAAGATTCTGAAGAGCTTGCGTAGAAATAGAGGACTCGCAGCCGGTGGCAGCCCACCAACACATCAACTACAAATAAAAGAGCGAGAATAAACGTTGAGGTGAGAACGCGGGTGGCACCAGAATTGGATCGCATTTACAAAGTTTTGGCCGAAATGGGCGGGGCCCTGTCCGTTAATGAATGGCCTTTTGGTGTTGCTGTTTTTTAATACTATGGGGTTGTCGTATCTAGCCCATTATTGAGCCCAATATAATTTTTGCACCAAGCAGGGTTATGTGATGAAATTATTTCAGTCAGTATCTAAGTTTGTACCTATTTATTAATTTTTCAACTTTTCGTTTTTTTTCCTTTTATGCCTTGAAAAACCTAAGTGAGTATATCTTTTAGCAGCGTAAAATAGTTTTTTTTTTATATATATGTATCAAGAATTTATTGGAGTTCGAATTTTATTAGCGTGAGAATAATATTATATTTATTTATTTATATGTATGCATATTAGAAATTCATAATTTGAACCATAATTTCACACTTTATGTGTTATACTGATGTCATTAAATTAAATGACTACTCAATTAATGTTATATGTAAATGTGAGAGTGATATCATTTCATTAATTAATTACTCGGCCAACATATAGATCAATTTCCTTTATTTTGTGAAATTTAAGAACCAAAATTTGAACAAAGAAAAATAATATATATATATATATATATATATATAAACCATGAATTGGCGAAGCACTATAACTAAAAAGGTAGCTCCCATAAAGTAAAAGCGCACATGATATGTGCGCAAAATTACTAAAAGTGACACGCTTTACCGAACATTACATCGAAATGTCCGGAATGTCCTCGATTTGCAATCATGAAATACATATATGTGAACAGTAAATAGGATTGAGAAAATTTCAACTCTGAACAGTAAAAAAAAGAATCCCACATCCTGACAGCAACATACAAACAAGTGATTATAATCCCAATGAGCCAAAGTACATTTGGAAGAATATTTGAAAGACCATGTTATTACAGTGAGATTAAAAATGTATTCGAAATAAAATTTATTTTTTGAAAATTTTAATAGAGATAACATATTAGGTTTCATAATATTATATGTTAATTTTACAGTGGTTTAATAATTAAAAATATAATTTATATATATGTACAAATTTGATTTATATCAGGATTTGAAATTATTATAAATTTTTAATAATGTTTTTAAAAACCAAAATTTTAAGAGAAATGTTTAGCTATGTTTGGATATATTTAGGGGGGTTTTAGATTGAATATTTTGGAAAAATAAATTTTGGGAGTGAATTCGAGGAGTGTGAAATTAATGTTGGGACATATAATGATTTTTTTTTAATATTTAATGAGGTTGAAAGTAGTTTATAGTGAAATGGTACTGTTTGGGATAGATTTGACTAAAGAGGTCGAATAATCCAACTAATGTTCTTCTCGAGGTTTGAGATCTGCATTGATCAACACACGTTAAACTAGTTGAATTGCCCTCGACTAAGGCACTCTGACACTCAAGTCAGTTCTGATCGAGATAAGTTAATCGAACAGAGTATGGAGAGCTTATAGTGTATTTGGCATTATCTGAAGCGTGGTTGGTTATGAGATATTTATAATCTTCTCCAGACGTGATTTGTCGATGGTGCTTCTATCAGGTGAAGTGGGCTTTAATTCTTGACGGGAGATTAATGGTCATTCTAGATCTCGATACTGTTTCATATGGCACAATCTCCTGTTTTTTAGGGTAAACGTACCTCTAGTAGGCGCCTCTCTGCCAAAGGTGATGATGAGGTTGGTGGCAGCGACTGTACGGACTGTCACGTGTCATTAATGCGGAGGTATGCTGTTTGTCAGAATAATAAATGCAGCATGAATCTCAGTCAGCGCCGAAGAGAACCCTGAGGTTGACAACGATAGACCAGATCCAATTGGTCGACCAGGCTCATGGCGGAACATCCCCTCAAGCACGGCCGATAACCAATTATTTGACCAAATAATTGTTGTCGAACGAGTTGGCTACAAAGCTGATGTTGGGCTAAATGGGCATGTCAGTTTGTTGGGTTATCAACCTATTGGGTTATTCCATATCAATATTTTTAGGAAATAAGTAGCTAATGGGGAGTTTTGGTATGTTTATTTAAATTTTAGGATGAGATATTTTTTTACTGTAATGATTAAATCAATATTGTTCTGTTTGGTATTTAGAGTAAAAATAGAATTGAGTATTATTTTTATTTAAGGTATAATAATAAATATTTATGATATATACATATATATACGTATATGTAATGGGAGGTTTTTTCTCAAGTTTGGGGTGTTATGAAGGGTATTTCAACTTTCAAGCTTGTTACCCATTGCATTTTGGCAAAAAAAATTGGGTGCATTTTTTGTTATATTTTACCTAATCAATTCTGTTTTGATGAAATATAACGAAATACAACAGTAGTTTTATTTAAAAAGAAAATGCAAAACTTCACAAATTACTACTAAACATAGTAACTATTACTAAACTGATTTAAGTTGCACCACTTCCTTCTTCATATCTTGAGTTCGAATGCAATTATTTCTAACTTTTATTTTATTATAAAAAATCATATTAAAAATAAAAAAAATGAGAGTAGGAAATTCAAAATTAATCTCCAACAAATAATATTTTCGAACCTATATACTTTACATGATCCGCTTTCAATTTATTTTAAAAATGACATTAATGCGGAATTATGTGTGATGTTTCTTGTTGATAAAATAAAAAAATAAAATATTTATTTAAATATTCATATAAAAAAATTAAATTATTTAATAATATCTCATCATGTGATAAGTTGACATTGTAACACTCCATGCACGTAAGCCCATTCCAGCATTAATGTTATTTTGAATTTTTTTCAAATTGAGAAGCTGAAGGTAGTGAAGTTTGAATGTAAATCAAGCCTCTTATTCTCTCTATTGGAGATATCTTTTTATAATAAATTTTTCATCAATATAGATTAGTGAGATAATACATTAATATAGTTCAGTCTCCATGTTTAACTATGAATCTAATATTATTATTAGTGTTAGTTTATAAAAATGACATTTATGTGTCTATTCACTTGCTTCTCATCAATGGGCGATTATAAAAATATTTAGTTTGGTTCCGCATCGATAAATAAAAGGGATTAGATTTAAATAGAGTTTAGGATTTAACAATAAATTTGACATCATTATTATCGTTATCTATAAAAATGACAATTATGTATTGATTCACATTGACAATATTTAATTTGGTTCTATATTGATAAATAAATTATAAAGGAGATGAGACGTGAGATTAAAATCTTTTTTCTTATTTTTTATTTTGATACGGTTTTTCAAAATAAAACTCCATCAATACATATTTATAAAAGAATATTTTGATTCAATTGAACCTTTGTATTTGTTGGTAAATTTAATCTTTTATCAACAATCAAATGCTACAATAAATGACATTGATTATGTATAGAATTTTGGGACTGCACGATTGCACATTATTTGAGTAATTATTGAAGCAAGTTCATCACATGGCATAGTTATTGTTTTGTTGTTTAATTAGTGTCACATATATGACATTTATGTGAGCCTTGAGATTGTTGCTTGTCCATCACACGATCTGTTTCTCCACTGAAAATTCCTAGATATTCCAATTCCATGTGTTTGGCTTTGGGAAAAATAAAATAAATTTCAAGACTTTTGATGGCCAATTGAATGGAGAGAAGTCAATGAAATCCAAATAAAACCCAAGGTAGAGGACTTGGTAGGTTAGTAAAGTCCTAGAAATTTCCCTAAGTCTTGCCTAGCTTTAAAATTAATTATTAAAATTTTATGTAAGTTTGGCTTATAATTAAATTAAAACACATTCTTTTTTTTCATAAAAAATGTAAAAATGTAAAAAATGCAAAATAAATAAATATGTATAAAAATTCAATTTATTTAATATCGATTCATGTTCAATATTATTTGAACTAGTTCAATTTTGGCTCGATAACGATCAAGTCAAATTCAGTATAGTTTTTTAAGTTAATTTGAAAAATAATATGTCCAAACCAACAAAATGATCAAAATATCGCATATGTTTATTAAATAAAGAATAATGTATTGCTTTAAAAAAATTCCTTTTCTAAGATTAATTTTATACAAAACTAACTAATATTCTTAGAAGAGTAGTAACAATTATGTCATAATTACCTTCTTTTATTAAAATATATATAAATTATATGATACGTTTAATTTATTTATTATACTATTTATTTGAATTTGTTCAAATTCGATTTATCCTGAAATTTCAGGAGAAATAAATAAATAAAAAATGGAAAAATTTAAGACATTTATGATTTATGTACAAGTAGCCAATAAAATTTTTGCCGACCAGCCATAATTGCGAGAAAAAAGTGGCGAACACCAGTTAAACAGAGCAAACTAGCAAAGCACGCTGCTTTTTAGCTCCGCATCCTAATTTCTTGTATGTATATGTCTATCTCTATATCTATACGTATACATATTATATATATATATATTTGAATATATGTATCAACGTGGGTACTGAAAATCTTTGAAAAAAACAGGAGAAAAAAAATAAAGAAGATCGGTTGTGGGAAAAAGAAGAAAAAGGGTCCGGAATTGCACATTGGATCCGACACCGTCGGACCCACTTCTCCCTCTTCCCCCAAATGCCTTTTCTTTCCAGGTCCCTTTATCTGTTCATGCATAGATACAAGCGCACACACACGTGTGTGTGCGTGCCCGTGTGTACAGATGTGTATGTATGCTTGTGCAATGTATTTGTTATTATCACTGTGTTTTGTGTTGAGATGGGTGGTGATGGTGGTATGTTGTTGTTTTTAATATGATCAGTTGTATTTCCAAGGACCTTCTTGCAACCGATTGTTTTTCTTTTTAATGTTTCAATATTTATTGATGATATTAAATTGGGTTTCTTGAGGAGAATATGCCACATCAATTGGCAATCTGGAGTTTTTTGAATTGGTTTTATGCTTTTTCTTTAGGTAAATATATTGCATGATATCTGATTTATTCCGTTTCTTGTCTGAAATGGAATTTGGATTTGTCTTCACGTTTCAGTTTATTGGTTTATAAGTCTATGTGTTGTTATTTTTTATGTTCTTGATAATGACTATTGGCTTTTTTATGTTGGTATGTATAGAATAGAATCAGAGGCACGCCCACATATTTGTTCTTGAACCTTTTTTTTTCTCTCTTTTTTCTTTATTTTTTTTTTTTTTAATTTTTCTGATTTGGTTTGTATTGCTCATTTGATGGGGACCGATATGGATCATCTTCTATTTTGCGATCATATGATACCCTTTTCTTCCGATTGATACATGAAACTGAAGATTCCAAGGTCATTTTTTCTCTGTTCTTCATTTTCTTTTATCAGCAACATATTGAAAAAAAGCATATGAAATGGTTGTCAAGAACATGATCCTTGCATATGTTGTTTCAGGTTTTACTTTTTGCAGTCTTGTTTTATGTGATCACATGGAGCTGTTTAAGCTTTTTTCTCTTTTTGTTTTGAAATATGAAAGTTTGCCACTGATAATTTTAGTTTTTTGGTATTGCCTTGTTTTAATAGATGAGATAAATTATTGGTTTTTCACCATCCTTCTGACTTAACTCATTTTTTTTTCTGACTCAACTCATTTTTTGTGGCACTCTTGATGTCTCAGCAGGTCCAAGGAGAAGTGGAGCGTGGAATTTACGAATTTTTGAACTGAAAAGATTCTGGCAGGAATTTTGCTTGTTGTAACCACTAGAGAAGTAGAACTTACAAGTTGCAATCACACAGCTGCATTCTTAAGATCATGGTAAGGTATGCCCATTGCGAATGTCTAGATAAATGAGTACATGTTCTGTAGATAATAGCTGAAATAAATAAAGAAAACTGTATGGAACAGCTTTCCCTTCTGCTTTGTCGCTAGAATGCTTTTCACTCTTAATGGACCTCATCTTTCAACTTGGGGAAAAATCCATTCGTGTTTGAATATCATAGCATTATTCATGCCCATTTGGGAATTTGGTGGTTGAAACACCAAAAATCTTAATAAATTTCTCCATTTTTTTGACAAATATTTTCACCTTACCTTTTGAACTTTGGAATTTGATAAACATATTTGCACTAGATATATCCATAAGGCACTTGATGTTCAGTAATATCAAGTTTCGAAAACTATTAATAAATTATTATGTGTTATTGCAGAGATTTAGAGACTGAGTAATCATAATGGGTGCATGTGTATCGTCACAATCTAGAGCAAGTAAACCATTAAAGCCTGTTAAAGTAAGGAGGAAACGCCATGGTCGCACCAAAAAGAAACATCTAACTTCAGTTACAGATGGAAACAGAAAAAGGAATAGTGATGCAGGAGGACGAGTTACAGATTTTGCAGTTAGTGAGTTTGTTCACACGACTACCACCTGCAGAAGATCCGAGGTCTCCAATTCCACGTTCCATCTCACTCAGTTGCAGTGGCACCATAGCCAAATTGATGCTAATGGTATATATTAATTTCTCTTAAAATCTGGAGTTTCATTGGAATGGAGTGGAGTGTCATGAACCATACATTGTAGGCAATGCATATAATAAATGACTCTGTTAGGGCAGCAAAACCTTTTTTTTTCTTTAACTGCATTGGAGTAGATATATGGAGTAATTTTTTTTATTTGACGCCTTTTTTTTTGGATATATTGTTTATTGAAGAAAAAAAGATTTTTTGCTAAGTATCAATTATGGTTTTTACACTCTAGTTGTTTTATGTTTGTGAATCCACTAAGTACTCAATTATTAGTAATGAAAGAAAGATGTTCAAACTTCATCAACTAGGAGCCATTAGCTTGATCAATTGGAAATGATGAAAGAAATTTTTTGCTTACAGGAATTTGCCAAGAAGAAGCATGGTTTGACACATTCAGCATATTAGATTCTGACTCAGATGATGACTTCAGTAGTGTTCATGGAGGTAAAGAACATCAAATTTCTTTCATCTTTCTTGTTCTTTTCTATAGCAATTAACTTTTGGTTAACATCTGGTAGACTAAATGTTATTAATTTAATGTTGTATTTAGTATCTCTGGCAAAATGTATTTATTGCCTGCTACCCATGTAATTCGACGTTTGTCTTTACCGTGACTATATGCATTATGTTATTATTATCTATCATCTCATAAGTATGTTGCTGTTGGGTATTCTCTAAATGTTGACAGAAATTGAAAGTGATGCATGCCATAGTTAATTATTATTCAACATCTCAATTAGAGGCTCGATACTTATTAATGTTTATGTTCCTGAAGTCTTCTTTTCAGTAAAATGTCCTCTCCCTCAATTCTTTTTTCCTTTATGAGAAGCCCTATTAAAGAACATGTCATGAGGCAATTAACTTGTATGAGACAATCACATCCATCAAATATCAGATGTGCGGACATCGAATGAGATTAAACACCAAAAGAAGCCATTGAAGACCTATACAACAGTTTCTGTGAGTAGTTTATCTATTGCTCAAGAATAAATGGTGGTTTGCATGCCTATGAGTTGCTATTATATATGCGGAATTCCATGCAATGACTTGCCTTGTTTAAGTATATATGTTCCTTATGTTATGGACCCAAATTTGATCAATTATGCCTTGTTTAGAGTAGTTTTTGAGTGGCCATCTTGGATGTATTTGAAATCTCATCAGTTAATCTTCCAACTAACCATTTGTGTGTGTGTGCATGCGTGCTTTTTTAGAACTTCTGTTGATTGTTTGACAATCACAAGAGAGTTTCACATTATGATAAGAAGCTGCTGACAAAACACAGTACACACTTTATAAGTTATAGGAGACCTAGATGGCTACAGTTTGATGCATTCGTTGACAAAGCTGCTGGCTTAAACAACTTATACCATTGTAACGAACTTTGAATTGAACTGCCATTACAACTTCTTCTATTTCTTCCCTGTAGATTTCTTCCCTAACATTTCAAATGGACAAGTGCTGCAGTATGAAACTTCATCATGCCTTGCGGACAGCCAGTGTAATTTTAAAGAATACCATGAAAAATATCTGAAAATAGAAGGAAAAGAACTTCCAGGTTTAGTGAAGAGCGATGAGTCTGGTAACAAGAGAAAGAAAAACTTAGACCGTGCGTATATGAGTTTTAACAGATTAAAAGATGACAGAACTGATCATGAGGATAAAGCTCCAGAGAACTTATTGAAGTCAGTCTTGCCCCGGCTGGTTCCTTCTATAAGTTTTAATGATAAGATCAACAGTGCATTAAGTGCAGGCCCACAATCTCAAAGAAAGAAGTCAGCAGTTATCAGGCTCTCTTTTAAGAGGAAATCTGTTGATGGAGATGAAACAAATGAAATTTGTGAGTGTCTTTCACGTATTGCGTCTTTAACAAAATACAATCTTCTGTTGCATTATATTTTAATCTTACGCTGATTTTGAAATGATATTGATCTATTGAGGTGCATCAACAAAGTATCTTTATCGTCCCAGAGCTGGATTAATGATTCCATGTTGTACTGAGGAAAAGCCAATTCCTGGAACTTGGTCTGAGATTGAGCCCTCAACCTTTAAGCTCCGTGGAGACAATTACTTTAAGTATGCTGTCTGCCCTATCTCTTGACCATGCAAAATTTCAAGTTATTCTGAGGCACGCATTCTGTTGTAACATTGTCAGTTGTCTAACAATATAATACTACAGAGATAAGAAGAAATGCCCTGCGCCAAATTTCTCTCCTTACACTCCAATTGGTGTAGATTTATTTGCATCTCAAAGAAAGATTAACCACATTGCACAACACCTTGAGCTACCTTCTCTAAAAGCCAATGGAAAAGTGCCACCACTGCTAATTGTTAACATTCAGGTAATTCTCTTCCCTATTCAAATGTCTAAAGTTTTGTTGGGGATGATGGTTTGTCTTGAGATTACATCTTGTATAGCAGAAATATATCATCTGACATTGGCCTGTCCCATTTATTTGGTTTGTGTCAGCTGCCCACTTATCCAACGCCCATGTTTCTTGGTGATAGTGATGGGGAGGGCTTAAGCCTTGTATTATACTTTAAACTTTCAGAGAATTTTGAGAAAGACATATCTCCCCAATTTCAAGATACCATCAAGGTAACAAATCCAAGTTTCTAGTTGCAGACCAACCAACTCTTGATGCATGCATACACATCTGTATGCTAAGATATTTACTCTGGTGAAGTTTGATGCTAATAAGTTGAATTATCATTTTACATATGCAAGATGCCCTGAAAAAAAAAAAGAAAATAATTGCTTCGTTCACTTTTGTAGATTAATGTACTATACGCTTCTTGTTACTTTGTGCTGTAGAAAAATATTTATGAAGTCAATTTTAGAATGCCCGAACTCAACTGCCAGATCTTTCAGAGCCTATTTTCAACATCCACCATAGGATATATTGTGATTTGACTTGTTGAGTTATTTGCATTACCTGTAGTCTTCACCTCTAACTTTGGAAGGGGGAAGAATGAAATAAGTGGCATCAATTATGTGGGTTCCATTTTTAGTTAGTGCAAGTTGTTTATGAAAGCAATCTTTGTGCTGCAGAGATTGGTTGAGGATGATATGGAAAAGATTAAAGGATTTGCTAAAGAGTCAACAGTTCCTTTCAGAGAAAGGTTAAAAATTATGGTAGGGGTGGTTAATCCCGAAGATCTTGTCTCAAGTTCTACTGAAAGAAAACTTCTGAATGCATACAATGAAAAGCCAGTTCTTTCCCGTCCTCAACACGAGTTTTATCAGGTGAGTCATTTTCTGCTTATGTGGGCCTTAGAAATGTACTAAATTTTTGCTGCAATATGGTCAATCTTGCATTTGCCAAAATTATATTCTTTTTTCTTCTGTTTTTTTGTTGGTTTTTTGGGTCATTAATCTTACATGACGGTTGCTAAACGTTGGTGAAACTGTTTTGTCTCTTCTAAATATTCACCCGTACTTGTAAAGAATATGGACGGCATCTGCACTTTTATTATCAGTTGCCTACGTGTAACATGACATGGATTCTTATTACCAGTTTTCCCTTTTTACACAGGGGCCCAATTACTTTGAAATTGACCTCGACATTCATCGGTTCAGCTACATAGCAAGAAAAGGACTTGAATCATTCCGAGAGCGCTTAGGGACTGGAATTCTTGATTTGGGACTGACAATTCAGGTGCACAACGTTTCTACGTGTTCTAATTTCAATATTTTACCCTGATTAGTTGAGCGGAAAAGGATGTCCATTAAACAAGTGGGATAATGCTTCAATAGTTTTATAACTGGTAAATCAGCCTAAACCAGCTTACTAATGAGATGTCTTAATATGCTATAAAACGCTTTAGCCAATGACTCAATCAGTGGAATAACCGGAACAAGGGTATCAAACTTCTTTATTGCAGTATGTAGTAGAAATGAATTTTCTGGAACTCGACTCTGTACCACTGAAGGGTTCATCTGCATGCTTTCTTGATAGTTTGAATAAGCATGTATACAAATTTGCACATGCATTGAAGGGATTAGCTTTCTGGGTATATCATGTGTCATATAACTTCTTTCTGGTATTGGAATTAAGCTCTTTTTACTAACAAACAGGCGCAGAAGCCAGAAGAACTACCAGAGAAGATCCTCTGCTGTGCTAGATTGAACAAGATAGATTTTGTCAACCATGGACAAATACCTACAATTTTCAGGCTTGAAGAGGAATGAAGCCAATAAGCCGCCGCTGAGTTTGCTGGCCGCTGATGTGCTTCTGTTCCAGGTTCAGGCATATCCCAGAACCAGCCTTCTATGAAGTAGATAAAGTAGAACTGTATAACATTGATTTCATACTGATTCAATAATGTCTTAACATCAAAAAGTTCACCCTCTTATATGTAACTTGTTGTATTATGCCGTAGCCTCCAAACAATTGTGGAGATGTAAATTGTTTCTTCCACAGTTTCCTGATGTCACCATATGAAATCTGAATAAGGTTTTGGATGATGTCTAAGGGAAGAGTTGTTTCTTTTTTACTTTTTTAATGAAAACTTCCATGTAATACTAGGAAAATTTTATTTTATTTACTTATTTATCCTTTTCCGCCAGAAATTGTATGTCATGATGGGAAAATTATCGTTCATCCTAATCTTTCCTACACAGGAAGATACATTTGTAGAAACGTACAGTATTTGATACTGCATTTGTACAAAGAGTTATTTCATCGATATTATATAAAAAAATTTCCTATTTCTTCAATTATATGTGGATTTGCATTATAAAGGGACTTTTTTCCCATGTAAAGAAAGTTAATATTGCGTTTTATACAGAAAATATGAACTCTTTTTTTTGGGCCGGCGAATACTAAATGTGACAAAGAATGTATAAAAGAGGGAGGCCTTTCCCTTGGGGAGATACGGGATACATATGTCAATAAGTGAAAGTGTAGGCGTAATTCTGGAACTCCAATTAGGGTAGACCTTATATATTCGGAGGAAGAAGAGCGAATAGAAGCATAGCAGCGCCGTAGGCCAAGCGCTTCCCACGTGAAAGAAGGGGTGGCGTGGTTTTCCAGGGGAGAGGTTTCTGTTTACATAGTGGCGCACTTTAGTGCGATGGGCGCACGTCAACCCAATTTGGCGCCCGTGTGTGGCTGGTGGGCTGCTCCATGGCCGCCTTGCTGCTTCAGTTTCGCAGCAAACAGCGAGAGGATTGCCCAATATATATTTTTCCTTCTAGTTTTAAGAAAATTGGCAAGCAATATTTTTCTCAGTTTCTGTTTGATGTCTACAAGTTCTCTTGTATTTATCATTCAACAAAAAACAACGGAAAGAGGGGATTACTTCTATAGTGGATAGATTTTGGGAAAGGTCACTGCAGCTAACCCTAATTATTTTCCTAATCATAGGATCTGAATTAGAGAGAATAAAATTATTCTTTATTTATTAAGAATTATTATTCTTATTATTTATTATAAAAAATAACCGGTGCCTTCTGGAGTCGTTGGATTGTTGATTGCCTTGATTGAGAGCTCTCATTCCTCAATTAAAATTTTTTGGTTAATTTTATATTTCATTTTTTATTTTATTTCATAAAAATAGGATATATATATTTTTTATAAAAATAATTAATTAGAAATTAAATAAACTTAATATAAATACATTGAATTGAAATGAAAATTAAAATAAATAATAAATAATAAAATAGAGAATTCAAAATATTGATCTCTTCATCTTAAGAAATGTAAGGGTTGGACCTCCCACTTTTATGGCACAGAGCTTGCCTTTGGAAACTGTTTGAATTTATATATTTAAATATCAATAAAAAAATTTAACTCAGATCAACTCTCAAGAGCAAAATTTGAGGGGAAAAGTATATGCTAAAAGTAACTAAAGGATAAAAACTAATAATATTATTTACGATAATTAAAAGTATAAATTAACTTAAATATTTTCTTTGGATAGCTCAGTTTGAAGCTGATATAATCCGGTCGAATTCAAATTTCAAATTTAAATTCAATTTTTACAAATTTGTATTTTATAAGTTAATTTGAGCTTGACTAATTGATTTGCTATGACAATTGAATATACAAATTTGGCAGTTGTAGTATCCAAAAATGTTAACCTTGTCAGGTTGAGTTACGAATATGCTTATGTACAAAGAACATAGTATTTGTCAGAACAACCTGATTCATGCAAATTGCAGTAACATCCTTTCTTTTATAAAAAGAAGTAACTAGAACATGAAAAAGAAAGCACACGTGCCCTATTTGAATATACAGTTTGGTATTTATATGGCCAAAAAGAAAAGAAAAAGGAAAATAGAGGGGTGGGGAAAGAGTTGAAGACTGAAAAAAAGGATGGTGCGTTTTTGGGGCTGAGGAATTCTTCTGTTACAATGAGTGATGTTGGAAGGTATTCGGGCAATCCCTATTCTAATGTATCCGCAAGTGCACTTAGCGGTTCTGACCGACTCGAAATTCTTCACATCATTCTATTTACTTGTTAAATAAAATCTTCTTCTTTCGTTTCTGTTTTCTCCTCAAATGTTTTGTGTAAAACTGTTGTAATGCACAAAATCTGGCTGAGCTGTAAAGTTCTGTTTCATTCATATGCAGGAAGAAGAGCACTCTTCTTACAACCTCAGAGTTCACTGATCTGCAGAAATGTAGCATAAGTTATCATTCCTATGATCAAGATGAAACTGTCTTGTCTGATATGAGGGGATGAAGTGTTCTTTGGGGGGTTTATAAATTATTGAGTAATATTATTTACCTTTGTAAAAACGGGATCTGTGAAGAACTTGATGAGGTTGGTCGTATTGTCTTGAAGCACTTTCTTGGGACTGATATGTCAACGGCCCTGAGAATCCAATCCTGCCTTTTTTCTTACTACCATAATCCTGTTGAAGTCAGAAATAGTAAAATTCACAGATTAAGCGAATTTGTATGGGGGTTTGTTGGTTGCTTTGGAACGAAAACTGATCAGTACAATTGACCATTTCCAACTTTTCATTCATAGGATAAAGTTATGAATCTGAACTGGCTCACCTCTGATGACTCTCGAGACTCATAAATATCAGATGAATCGAAAGACTCATGGCGGCCTAAATGCACTCGTTCCCTACGCTTGGCAGCCTGAACACCATAAACGCCCTGGCCTGCAGAATCATCGTTTTCTTGGATGTCTGACTCTGGCGTATCATGCACATGCAACACACTGGATGGATCTGATCCATAGGATTTTTGAGTTCTTATCTGTTGAGTATGTAATCTTGTGAATACATCTTGGTGCTTATGCCGTTTGGCCCATGCAAAACCACTCGATGCTGTCACCTGGACAGGGACTGAAAGAGTGGTGGATGCTTGAGATTCCTGTGTCATCTGGGAAGCCTGGGAAACCTCTGATTTTGTATCGTAGGTTTGCTTCAATGATGCCTGAGGCTCGAGCCCAACTTTTCTCCTATACCCAATGGCGCCACCATGGCTCCTGCGAGCTACTTGAGCATTGCCCTCAACCTCCTTCAAGAAAACAAGCAGAAAAGTCAGTAGGATTAAACATTTTGTCCACAGTTTCACACACAAACACACGTGTATGTATATATATATACATATATATATATAGAGAGAGAGAGAGAGAACCTCAGCGGGATTCACTTTACAAAAGTCGTTTGATTCTTGCAAAGTTTTACGGACTCTTCTTGAATTTCTTGAACCTTCTGCACGTGCTGTCGCACCGGTCTTCTTCCTGAAAATTGATACTTCAACCATGTTAGCCCCGCATACTTAAAACCCGTCTACACCTATGTGTTCTACCAGTTGCATTAGAAACCAACAAGATGTTGATATCAAAGTAGAAGAACAAGACAATCAACCTTTGTGCTTCACGGATTTTGGCATCCATCTCTTTGTTTGGAGGGTACTTAGGTAAGCTTGATGGATCGCATGCGTATGGTTTTGTAGTAAAGTACTGCAAAAAGAGAAAGTTCAGACAGAAAAGAACATATATATTGTCAAAAATACATAGAAGACTTGTCCCGGTTGTTGAATTATGAGACCAAAAACTAGGAAGATCTATTCTAACAATTGTTTTGTCAAAAGCTCACCTCAGACTTAAGAGCAGAATAAGCAGTTCCACGCTTGTAAGGTTCAATGGAAAGAAAAGTTTCTATGAGATTAACCGCACTTTTTGGAAACTCTTTGCATCTCTCTCGAAGTGTACTTTCGTAAGGTTGCTGGGGTTTAAACATAGTTGCTAGAGGAAGTCGAGACTTTTTCCAATAGTCCTCTGGTGGAGAACCACAAAGTTTGAAGATTTTATGTAACTGTTCGACCTGCAGATACGGGAGAAAAACTCCCAATGCTGTTGATCACTATAATAGACCTCATGCAAATTCTTGAAATTCAAAAGATAACAGATTTGAAATCAATTATCACAGTATAGTTTCTAAGAATTCTAACCTCATTTCTGCCCTTAAGGAGAGGCCTTCCAAAGAAAAATTCAGCAAAAACACAGCCTATGCTCCATAAATCCACCGTTTCCCCATAATTCGTCGACCCCAAAAGGAGTTCAGGAGGCCGGTACCATAAAGTCACCACCCGGCTCGTCAATGGTTGCTTGTTCTTCAGTCTCAGAAAATTCCCGAGCCCAAAATCTGCTATCTTCAGAATCCCTTCATTATTTACTAAGATATTGGAGGATTTAATGTCTCGATGCATTATACCTCGCGAGTGGCAATGCTCTACTCCACTCAATAGCTGCCACATAAAACATTTGATCTGTACTTCCAATAGAAAAACTCACATTAGAAAGCACCACCCTAATCCATGATAAAATCAGAAAGCTATATTGGATTCTGATTGTCTAAAACCTCAAAGAAATTTCTGAAAATCCAACAAACCTGTGAATCAGTGAATTTTATATCAGGACATGATAGCAGCCCAGCTAGATCATGTTCCATGTACTGGAAAACCAGATATATACTACATGATAGTCGAGAAGTAATAATACCCTCCAGTTTCATGATATTTGGATGGTCGAGTTTGCGTAGAATCAGAATTTCACGTGCCATAAATCGGACACTCTCCGGTTGAAAATTGTCGAATCGGACCTTCTTCACAGCAACAATCTTACCAGTTTTCAGATCACGTGCACGGTATACATTGCTGTATGTACCTTGTCCAATCTACACATGTACAGACAAGGAAGGCAATCCTGATCAGAAATATTTCAATCTATAAGAATTCATATCATATATTATCATCATCAGGACTTGAATTTTCCTATTAACAATAACGGATGGGAATACATATCATTTTCACAAGGAATCATACCCTCAATATTTGCTTCAAAATCATACCTAAATGAAAATATTGACAACAAATACATCTCTCGGCCCAAGTATAGAGGTTCTTGGTTCAACCAATTGATTGAAGTAGCTCCATGGCACGATTTCACTTACTCTAACCTAACAACTAGCGTATGACTGCTCATGCTTCTCACACACACTAATTCTCGCAGATATGGTGATTTTGCTGAAGATGTAGCAAACAGTTTTCACCATCCTAATATGCCGAAGGCCGTCAATCTAGACAACTTATTGTGGCAACAAAACAACTTATGACCATCGAGGAAATACAAGCCTCAAAACTTTATGCATCAATCAGCCATCCAACCAATCAAAACATCAGAAAGACACACAAGCACAAGTTGTCATTCTATTGAATATTACCTCTGGCAACTTCTCCTTACTCATTTTAACTATTACAGATGCACAATTTATCTACATTATCCTGTATCAATTATAGAACGAAAAAGAAAACCAGAAGATTGCTGATTGAAATTACCTTTTCTAATCTTTCATATGAGTCTGATCTCAAAGGCAGCCATCCCTCAATGGCGTCCCCGGCCACAGCAGAGAGCCAAGCCGGCCACCCTGCCGCCACTTGCTCGCCTTCCGCCAACCTTCCAAATTTAATGCTGAAAACTGCTGCCTTCTTCTGAGAAGCCCCTCTTTTTAGGGCACTCGAATTTCCTGGAAAATTTTCAAAATCATTTCCTCCTTTCCTCCCAGATTCGTCATCTTCCTCCTCCACCTCTGTCTCCTTATCGGGCTCCTCCTTTATCTTCTCCAACGATCCGAATGCCGCTGCTTGGGCATGCACCGGCCCGGTGGAAGCCAAACAGGCCTGCCTATTGCTCCGGCCCGCACTTGATTGGGAGGAGACGACATCATCAAATGCAGGTGGTGGAGACCTTACCTTCTTGGAGCTGACACAACCCATGACCTACTAAAACCCATCCAACGGATCCGATACGGCGAAAATTCGAGCCGACCCAGATGGGAAAATGGGTCAGAGGTCGGAGGGGTGGAATCACAAAGACAACACCCCTAGAACATCTTGTGCATTGCTGCAGGTTAAAAATCGCAATAGCCCAGAAAAGAAGGGAAAGAGAGAAAGAAGGAGAGAGGGAGAGAAAGGAAGAAAGTTCCTCAAGAACAGAGGTTATTTTTTGGAGAGGTGTGAAAGAAAAGAGAAAAAGAGGAAAAAGGGGAGGTCAAAGATTTTCTTGTCATTTCTTCTTTGTGTCATCAGAGTCTTACGGGATGTGCGGAAGACAGGCGGGGGGGGAGACATTTGCATTTTCGTGGGTCCAATGATGTCAATCATCAATTCCTTCATGCTCTTCTTGATTCTTGTTGTCTTTAATAATATAATGTAAAATTTTTTGCAAAATAAGAAAATGCAACGTGACCGTTGAGAAGTTGGGTTCGAATTTCCGTTGGTTGGATTTGGTAGAAATGGAAGGGGTTGTTGGGGTGCGGGGAGGGCGGGGGGCGGCGGGGTAGTGTTGGCCCTGCGACGGTTGCATTTGTTCAAGAATTATAGGCCAACCGCCCAACGACTGCAGAAAAGGCGCTTATTATGAAGCAAGATTTGGTTTATAACAGTAAATATTAAATTGGAAAATTTTCATGTTGTGACTTGTGAGTCATGATTGGAAAATTCATTTCTAATTTAGTGGATATATATATATATATATATTTTTACCATAACAAGGCGAGCCTGTAAATATTTTATTAAGTAAATACTTAACCATAATTAAATACTTAAAAAATGTTAAAAATTTGAAATAGAGAATTTAAAAATACATTTAATAAGAACATAATAATATCTTAAAATGAAATGCTTAACCTATATAATCAAGTTAATAGTTTATAGCTCCATTTAAGTAGTACCTTTGGCTGTAAATGAAACAACATAATGTATAAATATTGATTCATTTTATGAGTTGTTTGAGAAAATTTTGTGTCACTTATTTGAATTCTACCCAAGTAAATGTATTATTGTTGAAAAAAAAATAAATTGATACAATTCTTGCAAGAATTGACTCACTCCTGTCAGTTGAATGAACATGTAATAATAGTATTATTATTATGTATAATTTAATAGTTACAACCAATTTAAATTTAAGTGGGTGACCTCAAATGAGCTTACTAGTTGTGGCATAAAATTTCTTATTTATAAAATAAAATATTTATTCTTCATATATAGTTACTCAAATGGTCCATCATTCCATGGTATCAAAAATAGATATAATCTTCTTCGCCATTAAATTGATTCCACAACTAATTTTTCACCTTTTCTTTTTCACGTCTTTTCATTTATTGGGCATTGAAAATGGAAACTTACCAATAGTTGACATAAACTGAGGATCTGTCTAACTAATCAAAGAAATGAGTCTTTTGCTTCATCCAAGAACAAGACATGCTTGATTTACAAGTTCCCCTTCGCACTTCATTTCAATGTGCCCAAATATGGTTTTCTTGAGATTATACTTAGAACCAAAACCATCCCAATAAATTGATCTAGGTCTGAAATTTCAACATAATTCTACCCAACAACGACAATCCTTGACAACATAATAATGAAAATCTAACGATTCAAGTTCATGGATGCCCTTGAATTGTCCCCTTTTAATACAATGTTGAATGATGGTCCAAATTTGAAAATATCAACACAAACAAAACAAAATTTGGTCGACCCTATAGCTCAACTTTTAGGCCGGTTTGGTTTTATTCTCAAACCCCATTTTCACCATTCACTTCATAAAAAATTTTACTTGACATATTTTTATTTTTTTTCTCATATCGCATTCTCCAATAATTGATACATTTTCTCTCTTTCTATCATCATCATCATCACCATCATCATCATCATCATTTTCGTCCACTTACACCCTACTCAATCCACTCAAAATATTATTTTTCTAACAATTTATCCAAATATAAATTTATTTTTAATTTATTTTCATTAACTACTTTTTCATGAAAATAAAAAATTAGAATGAAAATAAAACCAAACGTACGCTTATATTCTCATTTCATCTCCTATTTCACATTATAAATGAATATTAAATGTGTCAAAAACTATCTTAAAAGATCACTTAATTATGATTTGGATACATTTAATATGTATTTAAATAAAACACATGATGAAACACAAGTCAAAATAAAGGATCCAAAATGGATCACGGCAGCCTTTTAGCCGCGATGCCACAACTGTTCACTCCCCAAAACACACAACTTCTTTTGGTTGGAAAAACAAGTATACACTTACCATGGCTTAGCAATATTAAAAAAGAATGAGAAAAACAGATTAAAATTACAACAAAACGTTATAGACATCATGTACTGATGAAACAGTGAAACAGGAGCACAAATACTTTGATTATACAAAAGAGACATAGTTCATTTATATTCTTACTGCATTGCTAGAAGTTCAGTCCTTGCTGCTGCATGTCTCAGACGTGAAGTTTGTCAGAAAAACTTTGATCATGAATCTTCATTATTTACTCCGCCTTCTACTCTGTCACAGATACATAAGCTACATTTTTGTTGCGTATTATTGGTGATATGGAGATCATGCGGCGATCTGCTCTTCTTTGAGATGTAGAGTCATTGGTATCTGATTTTTGTTTCCAAAATCCATTTCTCTATTGGGTGAAGGATTCTTAGCGACTATCTTTTGTGTTTTCAACTGCTGAACGTTGGCGGTGCCATGGCTGCTGTATCTTCCAGGCGGGATTTCATGATTATGCTTACCCTCATATGTTGTAATAACAGCTTTGGGGTCAGCTGACGACCTCTCAACATGTTTACGTACGTTGCAGCCAGCATATGTACATCTGTAGTAGCTCCTGCATTAAGGATTTACATGCATTAGTTATAACCTTCACATCTAAAACGGTGGCATTCTAAGCCATACGTTCAGGTTTTTATCCATTAATCCAACCGTAATGTATCAGCAGCCAAATTTGATGACAACTTATGATTCATGAAATCTAAAAGGGGCATACTATGTTCCTTATATCTTTGAAGATTCAGCAAGAAGGATTTTCGAGAGATCAAAAAACAATAAGAAATTTCACTTAAAAAATCAGTCGCACCTTGGATGTGGATTCCCCTTAACCAATTTCTGTCCGTATTTTCTCCATTTGTATCCATCATCCAAAAGATCAACTTCACTTCTTGTCTGAACGACAATCTTCGATTCTGTAACAGTTTGATGTGATGAAGTTGGCATGGACTGCCCAACATCCACATTCCTGCGTCTCAAAGGGAATTCCTTTCACACAAGTGAACAAATAGTTTAAAGGGAGAAAAACAGAACAGATGAATATACTAATTTACCTTCTTTTGTTAATTGGCTCATCATCATCCCCATCGTCTAATACTATCACAGAATCTTCAGTTTCATCATTATGGATAGCGATCGGCTGATGTTCGAATGACTGTTGGGTGGTTGCCTCAGAATTCACAACCTCATTTATCCTGTTCATTTCAGTCTGACCTTGAGAGGCAAAAAGGGGCCTCACCTGTGAGTTGGTTGTTCTATGATTATCCAATGCATTACTGTCCTTTGCCCGTTTGTTAGGTTGAGGAGGATCGTGGTTGTGCTGCCCTTTATATATAATCTCAGATATACGGCCGTCAAAAGATCGTTCAACCTTCTTCTTGACAGGACAATTAAGGTGTGTGCATTTATAGTAGCTTCGAGGGCATTCACTAGCTTTGACATGCTTCTGCCCATATTTCCTCCAGTTATAACCGTCATTAGCTGGTTTATCACCAGCAACATAAGCAACTTTTCTGTCAGATTGAGAAACTTCAGGCGACTCTATCTTTGAACTCTCTGGTTCTGTTGGCATCGGGTTTGTCTGCTGTGTCAAAGTTTCGCTGGGTGCAGAAGACGATTGGTAAGCCAATGCTTCTGCAGGAGCTGTAGTAGATGAAGAACGGTGAAGTTCTGCTTGCATTTGCATAAAAGACTGGGATAATGCCGCCTGAGCTGTGACATGCGCTAAAGCCTGTTGGTGGGACATTCCAAAAGGGCTCTACAAGAAAATTAAGAAGCAATTATTGATAACTTACATCCAACCAAATCCAATTCTATGCAAAGAAAACGACAATCCCTCCAAGCACCATAAGCAACAATACCGCCTTCAAAACTCATCCAGATGAAATCATTTTTCAACCAACTTTTGCAATTCATAAAAAGCAAACATAAATGGTGTAAAGGGGAGAACTCTGAGATTTATATATTTTCACTCATAATACTTCCTAAAATCAGCAAACACCATGTTTGGCAACAGACAATAGAGATCCCACAATTGTAAAATTCCATAATGTGGACTGAATTATTTTCACTTCAATATTAATTAAAATCCTAGACTCTTCGAGCCGTCCCAGCTTTTGTCCTACATTTATTTCTTCAACAAACAAATCCACTCTTTTTTGGCTTCATGAAAAATCTATTCAAATTTGACTGGCGTTATGATTTCTTATTCTAATTCAAGGCTTGAGTTCCCCAAATGATTTAGTTCAAATTTCAGACATAACCATAACATGGCCATAATTCTAAGGAAATGAAGTCATAAAAATAAGAATTATTCCAATCCCAATTTCCCCAAAAATCTCTGAATCCAAAGCACACAACCATCAAAATTAACTAATTACTTCTAATCGAAAGCTTACCTGAAGTGGGGATAAAAACCCAGGTGAATTAAGCAGCCCAGAAGGACTCAGCCCCGACGGAACCATGAACAGTGGGCTCAGACTCTCCAGCTGCAGCTGCAGCTGCGGCTGCGGCTGAGCCACCACCAAATTCATCGGCCTATTCCGCTTATACCCACCACCACTCTCTCTATTTTTTCCCTCATCAGAAGAATTACCTCCCTTTTCCTCTTTCCCCAAATCATTACCTAACGAGAAACCTTGCTTCGCCGCGAGCGGCGAAGCCATAGCTCCCGCTAAGAGCTGAGAGAAAGAAAACGGACCCTGCTCCGAGAAGAAGCTCGACACCAACGTCATCGGACCTGGGCTGAAGCCGACACCACCGAACCCGTTTGTAAAAAGGGACTCCACGGAACTACGCGGCGGCACCAAGATCGTCGGCTTGGCTTTCGGAGCAGCCGCCGCAGCATCTTCAACAGTACTCTCACCCATTTCTTGATTCTTCCTCTACAAAATTTCAAACTAAAAACCAAAAGAAGGTGATATTTATCTGTCAAATTGCTCCACCAAAAAGTGGGTTTCTATTCTTCCTCTCACTTACTCCAACCGCAGCACCACATGTATATATATACAATTCTATACAAACACGCGCGCGCGCATCTACAAGAGTAAAGATAGATTAGATGCGTTGAGCAACTTGTCAAATGGGTCCCACGGCAATTTTATTACATTACTCAAACTCAAAATTATGAGTCGTCACCCTCAATTTGCTGTGTCCTTTTCTTTTTATTTCTCTCTCTTTCCTCGTCGGTCTTGATTGCTTTTCGTCTTTATCTGGTGGAAAAAAGTGGGCTTGTTTTTTCAACGTGAAAGAAACAGTTCCACATCTTTTATAGTTTTTTATGTTTCATGCGTAGTGAATAATATGGTTAGTGGAATTGCAGTTTTGTGGGTTTACAAGATTAGTTTTGCTTGAAGTGATATGAGAGTGACGCAAATTTATTCGTCATGACGGGGAATGGAAAACAAACTGTTCAGAACCACTTTTGGCGTCGCTTATTTTGGATAAGAAATAATTTCATTTTTAATATTTTATATAAATTAATCATCATAATACACCATTTTTATATGTATAAAATAATTATCAATTATTTTTAAGACACAACCAAAAAATTGAGATTATGAGTAGGAAGAAGGGAGCTGCGGCATTGCGAATTTTTTAATATATTAGTGAAAGAAGAGAATTACTCGTAACATTATTTTTAACGAATCAAATTTTGATGTAGTAATGAAAAAAGAAATTGTAAATGTAAAGGGTCATTGTTTTTATATAGTATTTTTTTTTTTAATTTTACCACCCAATGAATCAAAAATGAAAAGTCCAAGATTATCTTAAATAAATTAGCAACGATAGATTTTGATGAGTCTTTCACGTAACTGGTTCAAGGATTCTAGACATCATATGTTATGGGTTCTACAAAATGGATTTAACCTGAAATTTAAAGATACATATCATTAGTATGAATTTCCAAAACCCAAAGCTTGAATCAATTGGATCATGAGACAGTATTGCGCTCAAAATAGTATATATACACTACTAATAAAGTATTTATCTCTTCTGTGGTATTTTCAAGTATTTTTTCTTTTAAATTTCTTTGTTTATATTTTTTATTTTTTTTATAACTACATAAAATACCTATCATTGACTATATCTCATTGCTACAGTTTAATCGTTCTACAACCTTTGATGAATGTTGTGCATGTTTTTATTTTTATGCAACTTTTTTTTTATTCTTTCCAAATTCTTGCTCTATACTTTATTATCTTATTACTTTTATTTGCTATTAAATGCACAAATATCAGCTACTAGTGAGACAAATCAAAAGTATATTTTTATTCCTATGCAGTTGAGAATATTTATAGTAACGCAATGGTTTGAATGTATTATTTTCATGCCGAATGTCCTAAATACCCAATAATGCATTATATTTGTGTTAAGATAAATTATGTTTGATCTACATCAATATATATATATATATGAATGTTGAAGTGCATGAATAATAATTATTGGTTAGAGAAATATTTGTCCTTTTGTTTATCTTATTACATTAGATATAAAAATTCAGAAAAAAATTTGTCATACCTTAGATCATGAATGAAATATAACCAATTAGCATTGTGCCTAACC
>JACGDI010003062.1:414158-452482 GCA_014898725.1 Jacaranda copaia
GGCAGAGTCTACGGTTATTGGTGCACAATAAAGTTATGAAAAATATCCAATCATTGGTTCAATTCAAATTACATCGCAACTGACTTTAAATAAGATGCAAATTAGGCATGCAGACGGATTGCCTGACCTGTTGGATCGGAAAAATTTTCATTTTGATTCGAGTTAGAGTCAAATTTGTATAGATTTTAAATTGAGTTTAAATTAAATATTTTTTGTCCGTAAATTTGTGAATTTATATTCTTTTTAAAAATATTTATATATAAAAATATATATTAATTTTAAATTTTTTAAAAAATAATTTAATTTTTCAAGTTCGAATCTAAACTCGAGTTTATAGTTTATTGATAAATTCTAATTTAAAGAATCAAGCTGAGCCCAAACAATACTCGAGCTCGAAGCTAAAGAAACAAGATCAAAACTTGGTTCGACTCGTCTCATTTGCATCCATAGTACAAATATATTTTAAGCGAGTTCTTAAGCTTAAAAAGAAAAATCATAAATTATAATTAGATATGATTTAAGTTTAGATGCACAAATACACCCCTTGCAACATATAATTCATAATAATATAATGATAATAATAAACGAGATAAAAATTCATTAATTATTCACATGAAATCTAATATATAGAAAGTAAAATGATATTTACTCTTATTTTAAGTATATTTTTTATGTAACAATGATGTGGATAAGTTAATTTTGTTCATTTTTGCCATTTAAATATATTCTAAATATATATATAACTTCCTATAATATATTTCCGTGTTTCTCTTTTCTTTATGCCAATATATTTCTATATACAATATATGTAGCTTTCTCTATTAACTTTTGTAACTCTTTATGATATTTTTAATTTTATTCTTTTCACCTATGTCAATATATATCTACATATATAATATTCTATCGATATTTATTTTAATATTAATGTAAAACGATTATATTAGTTCATTTTTTATAAATTCATATTTAATTTTGACATATAATCAATCTATATCTATATATTTAATATCTATTAATTTTATATTAATTTTTGTAACTCCTTACTATATTTTCTAATAACTTCTTCTAATATTTGTTATTTATATTATCAATATATAATTTTTTATAACTCCTTATTATATTGTCTAATAGTTATAATTTTTAATATAATTATCAATGAATGCGTACATATGTGTATACATATTTATGTGCATATGTATAGGTGAATTCGTTAATACAATTTAATCAATATGTCTTGCTACATTTATATTGTGCATATATAAACTTTTCATATATGGGGTAATATACTAACTTAGATTTTATTATAATTTAATTTTAAGTATTATATTATGCTATTCCATGAGTTTTCTCTTATTCTATAATTTATCATGTTAATTAAGTTAAATCATAGTTGAGAAAATCCTTAAATCTAAGCTAAAAATATATAAAATTATATGTATTAAAATAATCTAAAAATACAATTCATTATTTAAAATATAGAAACACTTGTCTTCTTTTTTCTCCTTTCTCTATATGGCATTCTCTTGGTACGTTAAGATTTATTTTTTCTTCATGTATGTATCTTTCTTATATCCTTCTCTATTATTTTATTTTTTCCGCTAATGAACTAAGTAATTTGTAAAAGAAATTTAAAGTTTTAATTTTATGGTAAGTTAAAATATTTTATTTCTTTACCATCTAAGTCCATTTTTCAATATTGAATTTGTTAATTTCTTCAAACCAAGTCAAAGTTAAAGTAATGTTTTTTATTTTATCTTCTACTATATTTTATGAATAGTTTATTGATTGATAAAGTGATTTAATATTTAGTTATTAATTTTGTGTAGAATTAGATTAATGTATGAGATTTCATTTGATCATGCATAAACGATATTCATATAAAATATTGTTATGTCTCATGTACGTTATCAATTGTATTATACTCAATAAAATTCTTATTAATTTTTTTAAGTTGTTACATTAACATTTATAAAAAGTAATAATATCTAAACTATAGCTAAAATAAAATCTCATTTAATGGTGTTGCCCAGCACAATGTATGGGCCAATAGCTAGTCTTCGTCATTAAGGTTGTTAATAGGTTGGATTCGAATTGGATCATATTGGATCCAAGTTCGAATTCGAAAGTAATATATTAGATCCAACTCTGATTCAAGATCCATTGAATTTATAATTAGTATAATCATATCTTGATCCAAATAAAAGTCAGATGTCCATCAAATATCTGAAAAAATTCAAATCCAAAAACTTAAAAAATCATCATATATTTATTATTTTTCTCAAAATTTAGTAGAATTTAAATTCAAATAGTCATCCTTAAAAAAATATACAATAAATTAACGAATAAATTTTCAAATTTATTGATCACTTAAAAACAATAATAGAATTTAACTCAATCACATTCATTTACCAGATCATTACATTTTAGGTTTTATTGATAATAATAGTACTTATTTGACATTATAAATAATAGTTATACGTGATTATTAATCAATTAACTATAAACTCAAAGTTCTATAAAAAAAAACTCATTTTGATCAAATCGAGATTTACATTGCATTTTTGCCATATCATGGCATTCAGCTCCTATTCATTAGTCTTCCCACATCATTTTTTGTTATAAAAATAAAAATAAACAAGTGATATAATTATGATGTAAACAAGTTCAAAAATCTAATAATTTATATAAAAAACGCATGACTTTCTTCATTCAAATATCTACTTTTGCATTACTATAGAACTATATGTATATATATGCATAATACCATATATGTATAACACTAAATATCTTTAGATTCAAATTATTAATGAATCTGATCGAGTCATATCCATATTCGTTCCATTTATTTCAAATTTTGAATTTTTTTAATCGGATCATATTGATCAAATTTTTTATTGGTTAAATAATTTAAATAATCGGATCGAATTTGAGTTGAATACGAAGTAAAATTTGCTCAATTGACAACCCTATTTGTCATAATCTCAAAGCCCATTTGGATTTTATTTTCATTTATTTTTTCAATTCCCAACATCTATATAAATAGAAAAAAAGTAAAGGAAGAAATGTCTTAATATTTTATTTAAAAATAATAATTAGAGTAGACATAAAAATAAAGAAGTAAGTGGTTTATATTTTTTTTATTCCTGAAAAGGCATATTTCAAAATATTATATTTATTTTAATTATTTTCGAATAATAATGAGTAGTTTAGGTAAAATAAAATTTAAATTTAATTTATCTAGCAGGAGGACGATATATAAATTTAAAAAAATTAAAAATAAAAATTAATAATATATTTAATGAAAAGATATAAGAACTGAGAATTTTTAAACAGCAAGAGCGAGAGAGAGAGAGAGAGAGAGAGAGAGAGAGAGAGGTGGCGGCTATGCAGCTCAACAACCTAATTATCAATCCCGCAAATTGCCGTTTCAATGCAATATTTGCTCTCACGCGCATCCGCCGTAGCTTCTCCTTAAAGTCGAATTGAACCTTAATACCCCCAAAAATAAATGTTTTAATTATTACATGAAAACATTAATAGCATGATTTTTTTTCTTAGCTCATACCTTTGCTTGACAAAAACTTGGCAAGTTGCCTTGTGAAAATTGATGTCTCAGCAGCCAACGACTTTAAGAGTAATATCTTAAGTATCACAAATTACAATATGTTACTTATGAGTATTGAAGATGTCAAAAATCATAACCGGACATTTTTCGGAAAAAAAAAAAACAATTTTATAAAATATATCTTAGTGATATATGTAAAAATTAATTTTGTTGTGAAAAAAAAGGGTGGAAATAATAAATGAGGAACACCTTATAAACGATCTCAATATTCTCGTGTTTATGACCATTTATATAATTAGTAGTGAGTAATAGAGCTTATAAACCAAATTTAATCTCATTCCATACATCAAATTTGAATATTGGTTAATTGATGCTATAATTGTGAGTTTCGCAAAAAATATTGGATTGGTCTGAAACTTCCATCTTACATATTAAAAAGCAAATTATGAGCAATTAACACACCAATCTCAACTAAAATTTCACACATAAAGTGTGAGGTTAGTGTTCAAATTTAACAAACTTCTGACATATATGTATATAAAAAATAAATATATTTTAAAAAACAACACTAAACTCATCAAACGTAGACTTAATTTAAGACAAAATTTGGTATGTATCAAGTAGGTATATATACACAACGGAATTGAATATTAAAAATAAAACTTACCCCAATAAAATAAAATATGCGATCAAATTAAGTTGTAAATTAGATGAAAACAGATGAAATGAATTTGTACATTAGAACTGGGGTCTGAGGATTAATTGTTAACAAGTATGGGGTCCGAATGTCCTTACCCACTGTGTGCTTTTTGGCTTCTGAGTACTCTTTTCAACTACTAACATAATGTCAAGAAGTACTTTTCGAAAATAAGTCAGATGAAGTCCGATTTGATGAAAAGTTACGTGCGACCAGAAAGCAGATCCTTGGCTTAGAAGAAAATTAAGTTCAAATAGTGTGCACTTCAGCGTCAGCTGTTATATTTCTTTGATTATTTGGTATATTAAAACATCCGGAACTAATTATAGACATACAACGATTTTAAATAGAAATTATAATGAAAGAAGGTCAATTATATTTAGAGAGCATCAAACTCGCCACATCTTGATTGAAAAATGACGCGCCGCTAACAAAGATATATTGATAAAAGTACAATATTTGTTACGCATAATAAGAAGATGGACTTTCATACGGATTCAAAAATACCTAAAACTAATATTTTTTATAAAATACCGTCATCTATATTATTAATAAAACACATAATTCCTTTTTGGTGTGTTTTCAAATGATATACTCATAATATCCTATATTTTTATTTTTTATTATATTTATGTCATAACTATCATTACAACCCACCAAACCTCGACTCCACTATTATCATTTTATCATAATTTTTTATTTATTTATGTGAGAAATTAAATAAATATATTTAAATCATTGAAATAATAATTTTATATAAAAACTAAATAAATATTTTTGTTATCTAATAAATTTAACACATGCATTAGAGTGTTAAGATATTCTACTTAATGATAATTAAGGCATCCAATCACAATACATTCACTACGAAATCTACAAAGTGAATTCTTTAACAATATTAACCTCCGTTATAGCGATTCTTGAATAAATTCTCAAACCAAATTCTGACACATTTTTTCGTTTGATAAGAAATAATGCTTGACCCCAATTCGACTTAATCAATTGAATAACAATGTAATAAAAATTCAAATTATCCGAATCCATATCATGTTGGACTCGTTCAATATCCAATTGAATAACAGCGTGTTTGACTCAACTTAAATTATTTGTGTGATAGCTATCTAATTTAGACTACTTGACATCATTTTTTTTTTGGCCACTTGACATCAAGTGGTCAAGTTTAGGTCCATTGGCAGAGTCAACATTCTAAACCGATTGGGCACCAACCACATTTAATCCATTTCATTAAAATTGAAAAGGATACATTGCACCCGTTTGCTTTCCCTTAAATCATTTCTGAAAAATAATCACGTAACTATTCACATCCTCAAATCATATCAATACATTATATCATTATAATTATTATATTTTATTTCATAATTATTTACAATTTCATATCTCATTCTCATATCTTAAAAACACCAAAACAATCCCAAAATTTTTAAAATACCAAACATGAGACAAAACTTCACAAGCAATCACAGCCTTGTGTTTTCATTCACATTTTTGATTTTTATTGTTTTAGAATGTGTTTTCATTTTATTATTATTTTACGTGTGAAAATAAAAATATAATTGGTTGTGAATTGTGAAAATTTTAAAAAATATTTTAATATAATAGTATTAATTAGTATTGTTAAATTGATTGTGGGCCCCATTTTCTTGAAAAGATAGAAAAATAAATTATTATTTAATTAATTAGTGGATGATAATGTGATGAAATATTATTATTAAATTTTTTGTGGGTCTCATTAGCTTGTAATTCAACTAATTAAATTAATATTTAATTAGTTGGTGGATTTTAATTATTTTTAAATTAGTAGGTATTATAGGTGTTTTATAGATATGAAAATGAAATAAATGGTACTTTCATTAAATATGATACAAATAATAATGTTTTTTATTTTTAAAGTAATATAAAATGAGAAAATAATGGCGTAGAACACAACCAATCCAGCGATGAATTTAACTGTGTTCACTTTTAGCAAACAGAGAGCTCAACTTGGCCAGCCACAGCTGTGGACTCCTACCATTTTATTTAATTAATGTAGGTACAGTTTTCACCAGTGCCGCCTCGCCCTAGGCCAGCTCAACATAACCACTACATTGAATGCTATGAGTTAGGTATCTATATATAAATACATTAATGTTGTTATTTTTATCAACTATTATAATAATTACACACGTGCACGATCACTGTTAATCCTGCCCATGAAACAAATGAGATAAACTAAAAAGCCACCACATTCGCTTTCAAGTTATTCCCTTGTGCAGTTTCACTATTACACTTCCCAAAATTACACATTTGCCCCTCAAAATCCTCTTTATTCGACAATAACATCCCAAGGTCCAAGAATCAATCCAGATCGGATCAATTTTATACCATATATATATATATATATACGATCAAGTATGATCAAAACCCGATCCATTATCATATTATTTGCATCATCAAAGGACAACTCAAAGTGAACAACCACAGCCATTCATATGCGAGCAAATAACATCTACGACTATCGATTATAAAGTATAGATTAACTATTGTCAATTACTTTCTTTTCTGACTTAGATTTTATCTTTTTTATTGATTTGAATATTGACGGATTTTTGTTCAGATACTTCTTAGTAATTCTAGCTATATTTTCAAACTTCACGTACTCAAAGAATTAGGGTTGTTTATTGGATAAATTTGATTCGAAAAATCCAATAATCCAAATCGAATCAATTTAACTGGTTCAGATTAGGTCGAGTAATTGAGTTGGATTGGGTAAAATTCGATCAAACTCAATTACATTTGATTTTGTTCTCGAATTTTATATTCACTTACTCGATCTAACATAATTATTCAATTAAAATAAATAATAATTTATTTTTTAAATTATGATTTTTATTATTTATATTTATATTTAATTTTCAACTTATTTGGAATTTTATATTATCAATTATGATTTGTGGTAAAAAAAAAGAAAGATAATTTATAATAATTATGACTTGGTGCCCTGGTGCAATATTATGTGCTTTTGAGTTTTGATCAATATTTTGAAAATAATTTGATTGTCTTGATAATATTATATTATGCTAATATTGTTTACGTAGGCTATCTATTCAATTTTAATTTAGATACAGTTGGAGTTTGTCAATTTTTTTCTAGTTAAAAAATTAAAGAAATTGCAACTAGTGCTTGATTCTTCTTCTTCTTCTTCTTCTTCTTTTTAATCCTGAACTCGATTACCTAAATCAAACCAACATGATCTAATTTTGGTTTAGTTCAAATTCAAAAATTAAAAATTATAAAATTCGAATTAATTCAATATAATTAAAAATAATCGATTTGAATTCATTTTTTCTTTAAACTCAAACTAACTCGACCTGTAAACACCCCTACAAAAAATCATTGTTATGTTGTGAAAGTCATTATGACATTAAAAGGATTGTCCACCCCACATCAACTATTAATTCTTATTTTGGATTTGCTTATCGTCAAATGTGTGTGAATACTAACTTAAAAGTTACAATAACTACTGTCTAAAAAATCAAATCGGTAAAATGGGTCAAATCATTAATCAATTAGTGAACTGATTTGATTTTCTCAAAAAATTAAAAAAATTAAAAAATACTATATTTTGTAAAAATCGTTCAAACTAGCCGATTGGACCATTGAACCGTTGAACCATTCACAGTTCAATTGAACTTGATCGATTTTTTATTTAATTTTTAATTAAATTAATTTGTTATTTTTATTTTTGTTTAAATACAAAGTTTGAAGGTTAAAGTGTATTTCAAAAGCTATCTAAAAGTAAAAAATAAACCTTAATTTAAAATTTAAAATTTAGAATTAACTTACAAACTTTCAATTTTAAACTTTAGACTTTATATATTTAAGTTGTTGGCATCATTTATAGTATATATTATGAAATTTGGATTATAATGTTGGACAATATCCTTTAAGTTTTTTATATTTTGATATTTTATTAATTTTTAAGTAATATATATAATATAAATATATATATATATATTTATAATTATAACATCACGGTTTAATTACAGTCTAACCGACGGTTGAACCAAAGAATTGTGAGCTGATAAATTTTTCGATTCAATGAACGGTTCGATTTTTTGAATACTGACAATAACTTCTTTATATTATATTATCTTTACTAATTTTTATCAATATAATAAATAATGTAATTAATTATCCCCAATAAAAAGTAAATAAAACTAACCAAATTACAATGCCCACTCTTAATATACATAGCCACATCACAAACAATCTAATAATTCTTATAAAACTTAATACCAATTTATATAATGTATATCACTAAATTTTGGTGTCAAATATATATACACTGGTCTTACTACTCCCACATTGCAGCCACCCACAATCACAACATTTTCAAGACCAAACCCAAGACCAAGCCATCACAAACATGAAGAAGCTCATAATTTGAATACTGGCCTTGGTTTTAGGGCCCCGGGCGCCATTCCTGGCCGCCGATAAGGAAGGACCAGGCGCTGGCGGCGGCCGTTCTTGGACATAGATGGATAGCTTCATTCCATGAAAACAATACCCGCCGCTGCTCAAGAAATAGTAATTTTTCACCTCTGTGAGATTAAAGACATCCCTTCCCCCCCTGGTGATGTTCTTTATGAAATCCTCATCCCTGCATTGCTCATAATTTGTTTTGTTCACCTCGAACACCGAATAGTACCGCTTGTCGAATACAAAATCTGGACAAATTTCAATTTTCTTAAGAAATTGAGAAAAAATAGCATTAGAATTAAAATGCACACGTAGAGAGAGAGAGATTTTTTACACAGCCAATCTCCGACATAGAAATGGCGATTGGCAGCCCATTCCGTGTAGTTAACATTCTGTGTCCACCCGGCCTTTCCTCCGACCTTGATAAGTTCGCCGCCCACCACGCATGCTAGCAATGCCGCCGCCGCGGCCAACACCACCACCAAACACCCCATATATCCTCCGGCCGCCACCGTAGCGGAATCCTCTCTTGAATTTGATTACCCTTTTCATCTGTATTCTTATACAGCCAAAATATCGGCAATTTATACTACCTTATAAGCATGGATTGAATGAGCCATATATAGTAAGAAGGACACTTCGGGGAAGAAATTAAAAGCCAGAACAGCATAGCAGCAGCATGCCAAATTCATGCCATAGCTCTCACAGCAGAGTACAGTTGTGCAGTCAAATTCCAGGGATGCATGCCTTTTTATCATGAGACGGTACGAAAAGCGCCTTAACTTTTGTAATTACTTACCAAAAATACATGGTAATTGTCAGTTACAATTTTACGATTTTCTTTTTTTCTTTTTATTTAAACGTATGGTCGAATTTTGAATTCCATATTTATATTTGTGATGATAATGTTATTGAATCGATTAATCAAATAATTATTCGAATAAAACAAAAATATTTTAAATAAATAAATTTTTATTATAAAGGGAAAGTCTTTTTATTATTTTATATTATGATAAATTCTCATTTACTCCACCATATTCTTTTATTAAATTCCATAAATGAAGAAAAGATAATTTCCAAATTTAAAAATAATGTAGATATGGGATATTTGACAACAATTATTGTAATTTAGAATTAAATATTCTAAAGTGTGATAATTTAATTATATTTATTATGACAAAAAATCATATGATAATTTAAAATTATGCTAAACTCTCACTTCATCATAAATCATTCCTTTTATTTTCAATTAAATTTTATGTATGCTGAAAATGTGATTTTATATTTCAAGATTTAAAAATTCCTAACAAGTCTTCACCTCAATATCATTTTTAAAATTTCTTAATTGATCAGAGATAATCTTAATTACTTTCGATATTTTAAACTTCTTGTTCTCTCTTAATCACATGCCTTTGCAAAACTTTAAAAGAATTACTAAAACTCCCCTCAAATAAACTTCTATATACAAAAGTCCCATCAAAATAATTTTCAAGGTAAAATATCCATTCTACTATCTTCTCATACCAAAAAAGCACCCATAGCATTAAAAAATTAATCAATTGAGTTCTTTCAATATCATTTTTTGAAAATAAATTCACAAATTGGACAATGACGATTTTAGCTTATACATCTTACATATTCAACTATTCTATGTGAACAATAATAATCTAAATGCTATTCTGACACACATTGAAGCTGTATCTATAAAGTAAAATATATGATAAAATATAAATTAAAATAAAAAATTCGTAATGAAATTTCATATATTTAAGTGAAGATGTTATATATATGGTGTGCATTCATGATATATAACAAGTTACGACTAACGTATTGAAAAATTTTAAGCAAAAATCAACCAAATTCAACCAAAAATTAGTAGAAGTTACAATAGTACTATATTGGTTGAATTTGATGAAATTATTACGTGCACTATTTGTGACTGAATATGGGTAGTTTCTATATCTTTATGAAACTTGTGGCTGGAAACCCAATTACTGACATGGATCAAAAGCCCAAACCAACATGGGAGCCCCAATTACTTACATGGATCAAAAGCCCAAATCCAACATGGGGCCCAACTTTGCAGCCTACATTAAACGAACCATGAGGGCCCACAAACAGAAGAGCTCGCTGGAAAGTAGCCCATAGTTTTTTAATTCGCTCCCTAGGAAAAAGTTAACACTGATATTTCCACTCTTTTTTAGTGCTTGTCCTGAGTTAAAAGGTAATATCTTACTATGGCGACATTTATATCCTTTTTACTCCTTCTCAATAAAAGGGCATTAGGAAGAAGTCATGGGTTCTTAATTTATTTTTAGAATTTAATTAAAAAATTATCATTAACAATTAAAATCTTAATTTTTTTCAAAAAAATTATTTTTAAAATAAAATAAAATATTTTATAAATTTCAAAAATATTTTATAACATATAAAAGTTTATAAAATATTTAAACACGCTTAGTCTCACGCCCACTAAAAGTGGAAAAAGAGGATACCATGTCATCTGTGTTCTGCAACATTCACATGAGTCCTAAAAGCTAGACTGTTCCATTTAAAAAAAAACACTACAGAGTGTCCTACATCCACCCACATGCAAAGATTTAAAAGGGATTTTAAGTTAGAAGACCAAAGTTTGTCTAACTTAGGAGTGAGGCTACCAAGTACAAAAATTCAATTTTTTAAACATTTCACATTGGTAGCCCTTGCAGCCACATGGCCTAGGGCCCAGGCAATCCACAGTCCACCTTCTACAGCTAAATAAATCAAGAAACACAATAATTTTCTCCACTTGAAGCACTTTTTAATCCCCCAATAAAAGAGATTTCTTTCAAAGTTGTTGAACAAACAAAAAGTTTTCAACACTTGCTACAACCCCACTGATCTTGATCTGAAGAATTTGTAAGAAAAAGAAGAAAGCTAACAAAACAATGAAGCAACACAAACTCAAATACTTCTTCACAATTGGCTTAAATAATTGTCCAAACTGACAGACACGCTGCTGCTGTCTTGTGCAAGAACGCGACTAAAAGTGCAGGAGAAACGAATCCCACACAGCAGCAACAGCAAAAAGAACCGGCACAAAAATCTGGCTTCTGAGAGTAGACAGCCATATCGGAGAACCACTCTTGATAGGTGAAGATGAGGGTGGGGGTGGTGGATTTTCAACATGAATAGCTACTTTCATGCCTCCAAAGCAAAACCCGTTGCCACTGATGAAATAGTAAGTCCTCGTCACATTGAGAGGAACCACATCCCTTCCGGCACCAGTAGTCCAGTTGTGAAGTGGATGGTCGGAGATGCAATTCTCATAATCAGTTTTGTTCACTTCAAGAACATTCATCTGGTTCCTATCATACACAAAGACTGAAAAAGAAAAGAGTTAATTACATAATACAATGCATATCTTGAATAAGGGCCTTCCCACACCAACACAAGCCAAATGATGCTTTTGCTAAGATGCCTTGTTCCTGGTGGGACTTGATAGTTCAATGCATATTTTTTACAATAATTTCATGGCCAAGTGTCTTTATCAAAGATACTTTTTCTCATTTAGCTAAAAGTGTGTTGCTATTTCCAGGAAAAGAAACTTCCTTTTTCCACTGAAGCACATAAAAAATATCCATGACCATTTTCTACTAATCTCTCAAGAACCACCACATGGGCAAGGTCTTCATAATTGCTTTCATTGTCAAAAAACCAAAGCTTGATGATATTGGAAACATTTATGATTGTTACTGGATCTGGCATATCAAATAACCAACAGATTGAATACAAGAATCATCAAGAGTATTCACGACTAAACCAAAAAAAAATTACTGGAACGATTTATGATTCTTCCTGATTAGCATATTACTTTGCATTGATGAATTAATTGCTGATTACTTCTTTCTTGAACGAAAAAACACTGACAGAGCAATATAACCAATTTCTCAGAACGAAATCACTAGACAACATCAATTAATCTACCCATAGTAATTTGCTAACCAGTTCTAGATCAGCAAGAAGAGTTCCAGCAAGAAAATTAAGTTTGTCTACTAGATAAAACAACTCGGGCTATTACTAATTTGCAAGAAGATTCATAAATCCTAAAGCGTTGAACACTAGAAAGATGTCCTTTGACGTGTTTTAAGAAAAGGGTGATAGAATTTCTTTGTAACAATAAAGAATAAGCAAAAACAAAAGGAAAAATTCAAGAAAAGAAATGTAGAAAAAACAGAGACTCAAAAGAAAGTAAGCTAAAGCAGCAGATCTACTAGGAAACAAGAAAATATTCACCATTTCCAAGCAAATTTCACCACTCGAATTACAAAAATAACTAAAAATATTTTAATTTACTCTAAATTTTACATGCTCAACTCTTTTTGACGCAGCAAAGTCCACAACCATAAACAATAAGCAAATAATCCTGAACAGAAGAAAACACAGAAAATAGCAGATCTAATAGTTAAAAAGAAAAGAGAGGAGCATACATAGCCAATCCCCATTGTAGAAGGGCTTGCCCTGGGCCCAAATTGTGTAGTTCACATTTGAGGTCCAGCCCATGTTACCACCCACTATGTAACGGACAGCTGCCACCTCCGGCAACATCACCGCCGCAAACATCAGCGCCACCGCCGCAAACCCAATGCGCCGCTTTAGGCCCTCCATTGTTCCTCCCTATTTTTCTTCTCCAACTCTCAGAGTGCGTAGTAAACTCAGTCTCTAGAAGGGAGTAGAAAGAAGCAAACAAGATATAGCAGTTACAATTAAGCGTTGGGTGCGTGTGGGGTAGAGTACAGATCTGTGTTTTTGAGGTTATAAAATAGTGGGAACAAATGAACATAAATTTCAGTAAAATAAATAAATTATATATACAAATGAGAGAGAGAGAATCTTAGAATCTTGAAAATTTTCAGTTTTCAAACAGCGTTCAAACTGCAGTTGTACAGCTCATTGTCAGTGTCGTACAATTTCGACGGTGGATCCTCATGCTCCATTAATTAAATTCCTTTTTATTTTTTGTTTTTTTATTGAATTTTTAACTCTTTTTTAGTGTTTATGGAACTGTCTAATTGTAGTTTCATTTCAATTTTCAATTTTGCAGCATTTTTAAAATGTGGAAAAGAAATTATAAATTTTTATTTAGGACTAAAAACATATTTAGATATTATATTTAAAATTTTCTAAAATGTGAAAAGCAATTATAGATTTTTGTTTAGGATTTAAAATGTATTTTGATAATTGACTAAAATATGGAGTGAGATAAGTATAGAAAAATGAAAATTTATTGACTTTATAGGATGTAGTTTTAAAAGATTTATACATAATTTAATTATTTTAAGGCAATGAATTTAATTTTAATTAATTTGATAATAGACTGACATGATAAATATAGGAGAGTTAAGAATAAATGATGTTTTTAGTGAAAAGGAGTACAAATAGGGAAAAAACTGAAATTGGAAATATATCTAAATGGGCTGTAAGCTTTAATTGTTTTTCAAATTCGAAATGGCATCTGTAAAAAACGATTTTAATTTTAATTTTCTAAAAATTAGATATGAGCTTCCAAAAATTGTTTTTTTTTTAAAAAAAAAGTTTTAGGATTATGAATAGTCAAATTTAAAAATAGTTGGCAACAGCTCTGTCAATTAATGATTGCGTGCCGTATTTATGGCCAGGTCAATTACTTTTTCCACCAATAACTATAAACTAATAAAATCGTGTTTTGTCCTTGGGTTGGGTTGGGGAAAATTAAATTAATCGTCCTCACTTCAAGCCTTAATTTGTGAGACACGTTGTCGTCCACCCACTTGGTTACTTCTTTTTCCCTTTCTTTTCCCACGCACTAGATATACGAAACCATGTGATAGTCATCATTAACCGTAATGCAATTGAGATGAAATAATTCATGAATAATTTGTGATGGTCATCATTATCAGTGATGCAATTGAAATGAAAAAAATTCTCGAATAACTTAAATTTATTTGAATAAAGACTCAAATTTTATTTGATCTTTTAATCTCGAATTGAATTGAGTCCAAATTCATCAGTCAAGAAATCGAGCCAAGATTAATATTATTTAACTCAAAAATTCACAAATTTAAATGAACTTTTTTATTTTGTATATATATATAGTTAAATCCTAGACCTACATAAAGAAGTACATACAAATAGGTATATAACAACAGCAACAACTTATTTTTTATTTTTAGAAAAATAATAAAATTATTTGAAAAATTTATAATTATATATTTTGTTTCAAGTTTAAATGAATTCGAGCTAATTCAAACATGTGCGAGCTTGTACAAATCAAGCTATACTGTTTTCATATAACGAGTTTTCTTCTATTTCAACAAGTTAAACTTGAGGTCAATTGTTTAGTTCGATCAAGCCAAGCACACAAAGTACTAGGTGAGCCGCGTTTGAGCTTGTTGAATTCGAGCTCAATTCAACTTGCTTACACTCCTAATTATTAA
The DNA here is from genome assembly GCA_014898725.1 of Jacaranda copaia. NCBI lineage: Eukaryota > Viridiplantae > Streptophyta > Magnoliopsida > Lamiales > Bignoniaceae > Jacaranda > Jacaranda copaia. The sequence continues at coordinate 429,355 of JACGDI010003062.1, forward strand.
TATAAACTGCCTGATTTATCAACTAATGCATAACATAGTAGTTGCATGTCAATAATTTTTCAACAATACATTACTTCTAAACTGACAACAAATTGACATTCTATGTACTAATGCTCCATAAAATTTTGCTTCTAATGAAATAAATGCTCTTAAAAATGATATATACCATCAAATTATTGTTTTAAATTTTATAGATTATAGATTTTTTGATAATTTCATGCTAAGCACAAAGTTTATGCCAGTAGTGTATTATCATGTAATAAAGAAAATTTGAAGAAAATTAATTTCACGCATTGTTCCTTTTTTACATGTGTTTTTTTCTAGTTTTATAGATTCTCATCTTTTACAAAGAGTTTCTAGTTCTAGTTCTAGTTTTACCATAGACGGGCATTAAAATCAGCGAGCTTAGTTAAAGGAATATTTTTAATTTAATTTAAAATTTAACCTTAGCCAAAAAACTACATGATTATTAAAGCACGAAAGCTCATAAAATCATCAAAGTTGGGGCCGTTTGGTGGCGAGATGATATTCGCGTGGTGCAATTTGAGAGAAAAATCAAAAATCCAAATGGGTCCCTCTCTTATAATTTTGACGCAGTAGCGGGCCCAATGCAGCGCGGCAACGTGGGCTGAGCCTACTCACTGTCCCGGGATTTAGGCTCCGAACGGGCTTCCTGAGTCGGGACGGATCAGAAAACCTTGCCTACTGAATTTTAACCAAAATCTATTGTCTATTTAGAGCAAAAAAATTATTCAACTTGGTTTGGGGCTTTTATTGAGTTTTTTTTTTAAAAAAAGAATTAAGGCCTAGATGCTCAATTTTTTAATTTAATTTGACAAATGTTCAAATTATTAACTAATATCAAATTTTGATTTAAACTTGATTCAAAAAATATCACGTTACTTTAGTTATACTTTAGTTGAAAAGTTACTTAATTCAATTATATCTCAATAGAAATGGGCTCTCTAATAATTAAATTGAATTAATATATAATTTTAAATTTATCGAAAAATTCAAATTAAGTTTAAATGACAGTTTGTTCAACTTGATTGAAATCAATTCGCTTATGCAATAAGGTATTGTAAACGTTAAAGTAACCTTAGTGCTATAATATGTTGAGATTTAATGCTATGCCACTTTGATTTGTTTAAAAAATAAAACCAACCCATTTACATGTGTGAGTTGTGAAAAATGAGTGCAAATGTTATTTATTTCCTAAACATTAAGTTGCTACAAGTAAATTCTTTCTGAGTTTTTCCTTGAGTTAAAAGTAAATAATTTTCCCATCTTAATTTCATGACCTTTTAATTTTATTCTTTTTAGTGATGTTTTTTCAAATTGCCAGTGCTTACAATATTCTTAGGCCTTGTTCACTTGGGTTGATTAGACGTGATACATACATAATCAAGTTTCTTTTAATATTTGTTTCAATTGATAAATTCTTGTTTATAAGAATAAAGAAGAATGAGAAAATTGTGAAAAACTCGTTAAAAGACAAAAGGAACATAATAATATATTTATATATTATATTTTGATTTATTTATATATCAATCTTACCAATCAAATATAAAATTAAAATATTCTATCATAATGAACTTAAAATATATCAATTTGCTTATATATAACTTTTAATCACATCATTCAAAGCTAACAAGCCCTTAATGAATAAAGAGTGATCATTAATACCACACTTCCGAATTTGATTTGGATTATGTGTATTCAATTAATTGATATATTACCGACCTAAAAAGAGAAACACTCAAAGTGATTAAGAGTTGAAAAGGAGATCATGCTCTGTACCCTGCAGCATTCGTGTGGGTGACTTGGGACTGCAGACTGTCCAATACCCAATTGCAAAGATTTGGAATTCAACTCTCTTCTTCTTCTTCTTCCTCCCCCCTTTTTTTTAATTTTAAATTAATTTAAATTAAATTTAACGTGTCATTTGGTGAGTTTATAATTTTTTTTCTAAATAAAATAAAAAATTATTAATTTATTTTTTATTTTTTTAACCTTTTTATATATGATTTTAACCGTGCTAATTATAAAATTATCACTACCAAAATTTTATAAGTTCAAAAATTTTATTTATCTTCAGAAATTTAATTTTAAAATAAAATCTCATATTTTATAAATTTCAAAAATACAAAAATATTTACAAAATATTTTATATAAACTTAACCATACCACCCGAATTAAATAAATACAATGAAGTTTCTTGAAAATTGTTGAACAAAGAAAAAGTTCTCGACATTTGCTGTAACCCATCACTTTTTATTTGAATAATTTGTAAGGGGTAAAAAAAAAAAGGACCAACAAAACAATGAAACAACACAAACTCAATATTTCTTCACAGTTTTGGGTTAAAAATAATTGTCAAAAAACAGCTAAAAAGGCAGAAGAAATAAATCCCACACAGCCGCAGCGGCAAAAACAGCCGGCGCGAAAATCTGACCTCTGAAAGTAGACAGCCATCTTGGTGAACCACTCCTTATTATAGGGGAAGGTGAGGGTGCAGGCGGTCTTGCTGGACCAGTACTCTTTATAGGCGAGGGTGAGGGCGAGGGTGGTCTTGCTGGACCAGGCGGGGAAGGTGGATTTTCGACCAGAATTGCGACTTTCATGCCTCCAAAGCAGAACCCTTTGCCACTGATGAAATAGTAAGTCTTCGTCGCGTTGAGAGGAACATCATCCCTTCCGGCACCGGTAGTCCAATTGTGAAGTGGATGATCGGAGATGCACTTCTCATAATCTGTCTCGTTCACTTCTAGAACATTCATCTGGTGCCTATCGTACACAAAAACTGTGAATAAGAGTTAGATATTGCACAGTAAATTTATAAATTTTTCAAAATATTTATAAATTTGTAAGATATTATAAAATATTTAATAAATTTTTTAAAACAAATTTTCTAAAATTTAAGATCATGTTAGAATCATACAAATTTTTTTTTTAAATAATAAACATGTTAATTTGAAGTACAGTCAAAATAAAAGTTTTGGGGATAGAATTTATTGCATCTAACTTATAGAATTTATCATTTTTCTAATTTTTTCTATATAGATACAATGCATATCTTAAATACTAGCGAATGCTTGTCCTACGATGCACTATTTTTTGTGGTACTTGAGATTCCACCACACGTTTATATAAGTCCAAAAAGCAATAATTATAGTAGAAAAGGGCAACAAACAATTAAAGAATAAGCCGAAAGAGAAGGAACAATTCAATAACACTATGTTTGATTTAAGGATTTTGAAGAGAAAAAAAATATATTAGGAAAATGAAAAAAAAATTAAAAATATAAAATTTTAAATTTGTTTGACTGTTTAAAAAAAAAACAATGACGAAAATAATGATAAAAAGAGAAGTAATGAACGAGTAGGAAATGATAGAGTATTTCAATTTGAGGAAAAATTATTTTCTTCACCATTTTGTGAGAAAAAATTATTTTCTTCAAATACGCTATATTTTTTCTTAAGTTTTTCTTTTTTTAATATTTTTCATAACAATCAAATAATCAAAGATATTTTTCTTAACATTTTCATTCTTTTTCCCCACCAAAATTTATGAACCAAACATAGCGTAAAGCAATGAGTAACAAGAAAATTGTCATACATAGCCAATCCCCATTGTGGAAGTGCCTGCCCTGAGCCCAAATTGTGTAGTTCACATTTGAGGCCCAACCCATGTTACCACCCACTATGTAACGCACCGCCGCCACCTCCGGCGATATCATCGCCGCAAACATTAGCGCCACCACCGCAAACCCTATCCGCCGCCTTATGCGCTCCATTTTTTCTTCACTTTGTGTCCTCTCCCTTTCCCAAAACCAGAAATAAGCAACTCGCAAAGCGTCCTTTGCCTCACTCTCTATAAGGGAGTTGGAGACAAACAAGATATATAGCAGTCACAGATGTTCTTTTGACCTTTTATCTCCAATTTTTGAATATTTATTTTCTTTTTTGTTTTTTTTTCTTTTTCAATTGTTTTTCAAATTTGTAATGGCATATGGAAAAAGGGGCTTTCTGATAAACGAATTTGTGCAGTTCACATTTTAGATCCCGTTTATTTTATTTTATTTTTTTAAATATATTTTATTATTTTATTATTGCATCAATTAAATCAAATTCAGTTGAACATAAAGCAGCTATTATTATTTTAAAATAATTTAAATATATATCTTAAAAAAATGTCTTTTTAGCCATGAAAAATTATATAACAATAAAATGCCTAAATTTTCAGTTATATATCTATTCTAGTTATTATTTTTTTTAAAAAAATTGAATACAGTCTTATTTTTATTTTTAAAATTACAATTAATTTTTTAATTAAAAAAATAAAAATAAGACCAGACAGAGCCCTTAATTTTCTAAAAATAAGACATTAGTTTCTAAAAAATATTCTTTTAATTAATTGTCAAACATAAAAATAGTTGGCAATAGCTTTGCCAACTACAACAAATTAATGATTACATGCCTTACAGTTGACTTTGGGCAAAAGTGTACTGCTCATCGCTCCAATAACAAGAATCCATACTACAACAAATTAATAAAATTCTCTTTGTCCGTGGAGTGGGTGCGTAGAGGAAATTAAATTATTCTGACTCTTTTTAAAGGGTATTTGAATGGGTTTATAGATTATTTAAAATATTTTATAAAATAATTAAAAGTTTATAAGTTGATAAAAAGTGTGTGATATTTTTTTTAAAAAAAAATTATAAAATTTTAAAATAAAATGTTAGAAGCTTATAAACTCTTTTAAAAAAAATAAGAAAATTCTAACTTATTTTTAAGATCTTAACAAACTATTTCATTTTTAATCAATTTAATTACAAAATTATCATTATTAATATCTTATAAGCTCTAAGATTTTATTTTATCCAAACACTTCAACAACTTATTTTAAAAATAAGATCTAGCGTTTTATAAGCTCTAAAAACATCTTATAAGATGTTTAAAATAAATTTAGCCAAATACCCTCTTAATTTATGAGATTGGCTATCATTCTACCATTTGGTTATTTCTTTTGTTTTTTTTTGTTTTTGTCTTTTCTTACATTCAATATAAGCAGCTATAAAATCATCATAATTATGTAAAAATTTTATATTTTAACAAGTAATACAATCCAAAAGAGGGCTCCAACGCGCCAACAATCAAATTAAAGAAGGAAGGCTTTTGTGTTGATTTTATTCAAAGAATATTTTTTTATTCTAATAGCTAGGCTTTTTTCTTTTTTTATGAAGTCGGTTCCTTTTTCTTTTTTCAGTTCCAATGAAAATTGCATAAAAAAATTAAAAGGTTTTTCTTTCTTGATTAATCATTAGAAGGTAGAACATTCTGTAATCCATCCAAGATAGTGTATTATTATTGGTCCTCTGATATTGAGGCAGTTGGCCTAATAATCTACTTCTCAAGTCAAAATAATGAATGGGCTAGATAAGATATAAATATTGGAAGGATTATATGGGATTAGTAAAAATAATTCTTTTTAATTAAATATTTGAATTGTGAAATTATATACACACAAACTTGTAATTTATCATTGAGTTTATATATATAAATTTAACATGTAGTATAATTTATTCCACCCCTACTCCTAAAATTAATGATCACATCCTCTCATAAAATAATTTATATCATAAAATAATTTTAAAATCCAATCAAATATATACATGGTACATAACAAATCGGCCAAAGCATTTAAAAAAGTTCCAAAATATCCTCAAAAAAAATCCACACGCAATTAAAACAGCCAAACAGGTGAACTTTTTTTTTTTCTGGTCAATATTTTCAAGAACTTAAAGTTAGTAAATATATATTTTGTGCAACAAATTTATATTTTCAAAAAAAAAAAAAGAAGCACAATATTCCCAGCATGTGATCATATTTTTACAGAAAGGGATTATATATATATATATATATATTTCATAATATATTGAAGAAGGATCTGGTTTTTTTTTAACAAAAAAAAAAGAAGGAGGGTTTGTGTGAATTTATATAGAAACTAGGCCAAACAGGTGAACTTGGGTTGCCCGACTTGACCTCATGACAGACAAGATTTCGGCTGTCAATTCCGTTAAACATGGAGAGTCCAGGTTTGCCTGCATCATCTTTTTGTATTTGGGAATAGGCGCCAGTATAAATACCTCACACACTCCACTTGTAAAGTATACATATATTTTTATTCTAATATATTTTTTCCATTATTTTTTTTATCTCTTTTCTTCTTCAAATATTGATTTGAGCGTTGGAGGTAGGGATGAAAATATGTCAGATTATTTGTCAAGGGCCTCTGACCTAACCTATTTATGGCATAATTAGGCATAGCCTATTTAACAAAAAGACCAAGTCAAAGCTTAAAAAGTAGTTTTTTTAACTAAATATGCTAAGTTTAGGCTATTCTAAAAGCTTGTAAAGCCTAACAAGTCGGTTTATTTATCTTCTTCACATAAAAAAATACTATAATAATCATAAAATATTAAATACCTAGTTGCATTTGATTTTTTAATTAGTACTTTATGAAATCCTTTATATTGTTTAGTATTATTTTTTGTTGAAATAATATTATTTTATATTTGAACTTTCATAATTCTGTATTTGTCATTCATCATTTTAATTATAGCCTATCAAGGTCTATTGCAGGTTAGAGCATATTAAAACTTTACATTTATGTGATATTTTGACTTAATTAAAACCTTAGTGAAAAATATGCTTCTACGTATGCTTACAGGCCGGGCTAAGGCTTTAGAGTTTATTAAAAAGGATAGACTTAACCTTAAAAAAAACCCTATAATAAATAATAGGCTAGGATTAGGCTCATAATTTGCATAACGGGTTTAGCCTATTTAAGCTAAAGTCTAGCCTAGCCTCTTTCCATCCCTAGTTGGAGGATTTTCGCTAGATCCAATCCATAATAACCTTTCTTTGATTTTAGGCTCTTAGACCTCCCAAGACCTAGTAGTGTATTAAGAACACTTGTGAACTGGATTAATCTAAGATTGAATGATCACTTTAGACCTTACATCTTTTTTGTTTTTTGATAATTAAAGATTAGTTCATTTAAAATAAGTTCATTACAATCAAAAGTTGGAAAACCTCCATCACACAAAACATTGGTTGGGATATCATGTGGGGAATTTTTCTTTTCAATCTTAGAGCCTATTCAAGATCTCACATCATGGAAGATAACCTTTAAAAGCAACAGAACACTCCAATGAAAACACTATCGAACATGGTAATCCTACTAACCTCACCACCAACAACCCCTTATATTCTTGTGGTGAGTTTGAGCAACAAGCTCATATAGATGTCTCTAGAGAATCTCAAGAAAACAATGGATGATTGGGGGAGAGCACTACTAGAAGAGCACCAAGCTAGGGTCCCTTGCTTCACATTTGTCAAACCCACAACTTAGGAGAGGTGCCTAGTCTTATGTGACCAAGACATCTGATCAAGAAAAATGCAAAATACGTCCATTAACTATTGCATGCTATGAAAAAAGGACATTAAATATTTTTATTTTCAAAATACATTCGCTATATTTTGATATTAAGCACATTGAGTCCTTTTGTATGCAATATAAGTCCATTTTGTCGAAAAATTATGGCAATTTCACTGGATTGTCGCACGCATCCCGCACGTGACCTCAAAATTGGGCTAATCTCACCACGCATCGTCAGAGAGACATATCAACATGAGTTATTAGTCCGCTACGCATGTCATTTTGCCACCTCCACTAGAATGCCACATCAATTAAGAAAGCTGCCACCTTAGCACCGCTCATCTAAGAAATAAACGGGAATAATCGTAGGTCTCGTACTCTTCTTCTTCATGCATTCTCCACTTCTAAATCCCACATAAATCTGTAAGCTCCCCTAAATCTGATTCTCCCCTAAATATCACTGCACATTGTCAATGAAAGCTTTCTCCAAATTATTTTTTGATAATGGCGAACTCTTCCTCCATATCACCTACGAAATTCTTTGAACCTCTGCATTGTTACTGTGGGTTGAAGGTGTAGGTCAGAATATCTTAGACCGAGTTGAATCTAGGTAAGAGGTTCCATTCTTGTCCACAACAAGTAAGATTTTGGCCTTAATATTCCATTCTTGGAAGAGGGGTTTAAAGTTTGGTTGCCAACTATTTTTTCACTTTTTTTTTAGAGAAATAGGTGTGGTTTTTTCGAATGGGCAGACTTGCCTATGTGTCTAAGAGCAAAAAGTATAATTCCAAATCTTCTTTGTAGAATAAACTCGATGGAGGTTGAGATAGCAAGAATGAGGAAAAGGGGCAAGATTTTGGTAACTGTTACGGTGGCAGTTTGGCTTTGTTGTGCGCTTGTGTGGCTTGGTTGCAAATTGAATGTATTGTAGTTGTTTTGTAATAAGAAATGTAGTGTTGAAGTCTTTGTGTTTGTAGGTGGTTGATGGAGTTAGTTTAGAGTAGCAAGGTTTGGTGTTTTGTACGTTCCAAGTTGGTTTACTTCCAAGTTGTCTTATAGGTTGTTCAATAGAAGTTGTTTGCCTTCTGTTGTTTGTTTATTGGTTCGATGGAACCTCTTCAAATTGCTTGTTTGAATTCTTAAAACAAGTCCAAGCATATGCCCAAATAAAATGTGGAAAACTTGACCAAAACTCCGAATGTGAGTTATCACAGGTTTGAACAAAGCTGCTAAACTAACAACAAATAAATGAAGCAAAACTAAGAAATAGAGGTCCCATTTACTTCAAGCAATAAAAGCGATTCAGTTTACCAACGCAAATTGGGAACTTGAACAATTTAATTTCAACGAACCACATTATACTGCAAAATATCATAGTAGAGTTTTACAAAATGTTCATTTCACTTGCAAAAACCATGGAGCATGATAAAAGATGTGTCAATTTTGCTTTACAAATTGTTCATCTAAGCCTAAATCACATTGTCACATACATTTCCAAGTTCAATAGACAAAAAACTAGACCTTGTACATTTAAAATATTCAATTTTTCTTCCTCCTTCCAGCTCTAGTCTTCCTTCTATTTATGTTGTCCATGGCAGTATTTAAGTTACTCAAGGTGACATATTTCTTCCTCCTAGAGCTAGATGCTTGAGTTGGTATAGTTTGAGAGGCTTGAGGGCTATCATTTTATGAAAGCTGCAGCTACTAGTACATACTTGGACCTAGAACCTTAGATGGGGTTTGATGAGAGAATCCTCCTGTTATGTTCTGAGATAAGATTGTTACCAAAATTGTTAAGAAATTACCAACAAAAACTTTATATATTGAGTAAGAAATTATATACCCTGTTAGTGTTCTGTATATTGCTTGCTATTTGCTTGGAATTGCATTTTTGATGTTCAGAAGCACTTCTCCTTACCTTGGCAAAGTAGCATAAAATAGTAGAGACTCAAACTACTACAACTGTAACTTATCTCCAAATTAATAGCTCAAACTTAAATTTGACACATATTCATCATCTCCAATTTCTTTTTAGCTGCAACAAAAAGTTCTCCCAACTCAAAATCCATCCTTTGACTTATTACTAGCCTTAAGCTATGTATGATACATAAACAAATGTAACTTAATAAAATGAATCTAAAACTAAAACTAAAACTACAACTTTAATCCACATGAAGTGTCTCAATACTTGGCATATTGTATCTTATCTCTAGCTGTTTCTACAACTGGGTTAGACTTATGCATGTTAAATGTCTCACTATTACCTCTAACCTGTAAAAATCACAAATGCAAGTTCTAAAATGAAGAAAGGTGAATGTAACTTAATTTTTAAGAATAAACTTAAACTTAAATTTCCAATTAAACTTTATCAGCTGGTGGTGGATGCATATGAGACTTATTGACCTCCCTTGTGATATTGTTGCCTTTAACCTTTACAGAAAAATAGAAACTAAGCATGAGCTATTATTGGCAAGCTTAATCATTAAGACAAGTTAAACAACTTATTCAAGTACCTATTTTTTCCTCCTAGGTCTTGCTACACTTCTACCTTCCTTAAGAGGACAGGTTTTTGAGTCATGCCCTTCAATCTTACAGTGGAGACATCTAACTATTGTTTGCCTTTTTTTAACCTTGGTGGGCAGCTCTCCCTTGTCCCTACCTTTGCCTCTTTTCTTTTCTTTTGTTGATGGTTCATCTATATCTCCTTTTCTTGCCCTACATGGTCTTCCTTTTTGTTTTCCAAAACTTAGTAGCAAATAGGGTATGTAAAAAGTCTCACCCCATAGCTCTTAACCATTGATTCCCATGATGGCAGGCTCCTAAACTTTCTTGTGGCAATCCACACAGTAACATCTACCCACATACTGCATAGGATCCTTTCTCCTACTACAAATAGCACTACATGCATGTAGGCATGGGATACCCGCGAGCTCCTACCTCCTACAACTACGTGTGCATATCTCCAAATCCACATAGTATTAGCCTCCACATATGTATGAGATCTGGTAGTATGTGTCATCAGCTTTCTTAGGTATACAGTTAGCTAGATTTTTCACATACTTATCTAGTATCTCACTGATTGAAAGATATATGTCACCCCTCCAACATTTAACAACTTTGTCTCTATTTTTTTGCTTCCTTGTCATAAGATATTCGCTTAGCTACTCAAGCATGGTAAGTATGGGCTTCTCTCTAGCATAAAGTATGGCAGAGTTGAAGGACTCATAGAAGTTATTCAACACCATGTCAAACTTTGACATTAGTGTGAAATGAGACTTGCTCCACTATGATGAAGGCTTGTTACTAAACCATTCAGCTGCAGTAGGGTCCAAGTTTGCCATATCTTTCATTGCTTATTTTAATTAGCCAATTGTTGTGCTATTAGTAGCTTTCTAAAGAAGGTCTTTAAACTCTAGTCCCTTGAAACCAGCATTATTGAAGTTCTTCATCAAATGTCCAACACAGAACCTATGCTTTGAAGCTGGGAACACATCTTTAAAGGCTTGAATTAGGCCTTTCTGCTTGTCAGACATGAATGTGAACTCATGTGGCCTCTCAATATTCAAATCTCACTTCAATTGTGTCAAGAACCATATTTAAGTGTCACTTGCTTCCTTTGAAACAATTGCATATGCTATAGAGTATGGCTTCTTGTTGGGGTTAATCCCAATAGTAGTTAAGAGGACACCGTTATGAGGACCAGAAAGATGGCACCCATATACACCTATGATTAGTCTACAACCAGCCTTAAACCCCCTTTTCATAGCACCAAAGTAGCAGTAAAAGTGATTGAAAGTGTTTGATGTAGAGGTATCATCCATCCCCAGAATAATTGAAGAGCCTGGCTTAGTTCTTCTAACTCAGTAGCATATTCCCATAGTTTAGAATACTGAAGTGTAGGGTCACCCTTAATCATCTCTAAAGCTTTCCTCTTGGCTCTGTATGCTTGGTCCCATGATACCTTAACCCTCACATCCTCTATTTCTCTAACCTAAAGCCCTTAGTTGATCTTTTTGGATCATTTTTCAACTTGTTCTTAAACTTTTCAGCTAAATAAGTGGATTTCAGATTATACTTCATATGTGGGCTTATAGTTATGTGTTGGATTATAAGTTAAAACCTAAAATATAGATTCATTTTTCACTTTGTAAGCATGAATCTTCCTCTGATACCCTTCTTCATCGTACTTGGCATATATTCTGCTCTTATCATTCTTTGCTATATTATTATTTATCATAGATTGCACAGCTTCTGCATGGATGGCTTTTCTAAACTCATTCTTATCCTTGAACTTCATCTCTAGTTCAAACCTAGGGGCAAATGACTTATTGGAATTGAAAGTAGGGGCTGCAGGCATTGGTTGGTCTTCATTAGATGCTATGTCATCCACTTCATCCCTACTACCCCAAACAATATTATCTTCACTCTCACTCTCACCATCACTATCTTTATCACTCCTCTAGCATAGTTATTATCTTTTTCAGCCACACTCATACCTCTACCATCAACATTTCATACCCATTCTTCATCATGGTCAACATTTTCTTCAAATAAAGCATCATCTACATCTTTGCTCTCATTGGCAATGATAGTATCAAAGTCACTATCATCACTCTTATTGACCTTTATGTCATACTCATTGGCATTTGCTATAGTGTAATCATTGTCTACATTTGATGGAACAAACTGGTAGTAACTTCCTGAACCTTTATCATGTTTAGCTCCTAATCTCAAATCAACTTCATTCTCTACTGTTTCAGAACCTACATAAGCACCCTCTAAGTCCACTTCAATTTGACGTGTTTCTTTTTCAGGCTGTTGTATGTCTATTTCATGGTCTAAATACACAAAATCTTCTTCTAAGTCTACTTCAGTTTGTTTTATTTCTTTTTCAAGTTTAATGGGTTTAAGAGCATTCAAAGAATTAGTTATATTAGGTTCAAGCTCACTCATAATTTTAGGGTTTGTCACATTTGAATCCTCTACAACTACACAATCAACACACATATCCATTTCCCTGCCAGCCTTCCTCACATGATCCACGCAAATTCTTTTAAATTCTTCACTATCCCTTACTACCTTGAAACCATTATTCATCTTAATGTAATATCTCCTACTTTTGTCTACCTTCAATATATCAAAACACCTCTCCAATTGACCTATGGTCATATCCTCAGTAGATATGTAATCAAATTTAGCAACACTTTCCCCAATATATTTAGTAATTGGAATAAGCAAGAATTGACCCCCGTAATACATAACTATCGTCACTATACGGGTTTTAGAATTTTCAAAGCCCTAATGTAAAAATAACAAAAAAAAAGCATAAATAATGTAGTTTGGGATCACATTCAAGTGAAAAAAAACTATAAAATAAAATAAATGCACATGGGGCCACTTAACCATTCCACACATAGCAAACACAGACAAAAAGTGCTAAAAAAAAGGAGAATCTACACTTTGTTTTTTTACCTTTGATGGTCCACATTGTGATAGCAACAACAAAATCAAATATTCAATTCCATGTCTGAATAGTCATTGAGAGAATCAATTTATCAACATTAACATAAACCACCCCAACTCATTGTACGAAAGAGACAAATGAGGGACCACATTGACTAATCTTATGGCTCAAACTAAACAAATGTTCAAACAAAAAATACGAACAAATTTCAATACACCTAAAGAAAGCATTAACACTAAAAAAAACTAACAGTACGGAAGACCAACCCTTGGACCACATTGACTTCGTTTGTGCTTTTTTATCCACTAAAAAATTGGACGAATACTCAAACAAAGAACTTTAACAAACCCCTAAATACACAAACTCAACATATGAGGGAGGGGGCAAACCAGTGTGCCTTTGTGACTATTTATACACCATCTCTACTACTTATCCAATGTTTGCTTCAACAATCCTTGCTCAAAATCAGATGGAATAGGTGCGGGTTCACATAAACACTATATCTTTGGGATTTTTTTTTTCAATTTAAGATTTCAACTAGAGGGTTTTTGAAAATGAGGGTTTTCGTAGTTGGGATTTTTTAAGTGTTTGATTCCTTGTCTTAAACGCTTCCTTTTTCTTATTTAGGGCAAAGACGCTTATATTTTTTTTTTAATTTTTCTTCCATTTTAAGTTGTTTTTTTCATTTCTTAGATGAGTGGTGCTGAGGTGGTGGCTTTCTTAATTGATGTGGCATTCCAGTGGAGGTGGAAAGATGACATGGTGTAGTGAACCAATAACTCATGTTGACATGTCTCTTTGGTGACGCGTGGCAAGATTCGCCCAATTTTGAGGTCACGTGCGGGATACATGTGACAATTCGACGAAATTGCCATAATTTTTCAGTGAAATGGACTTAAATTGCGGAAAAAAGGACTCGATGTGCTAAATATCAAAATATAGTGGATGTAATTTAAAAATGAAAATTTTTAATGTCTTTTTTTTGCAGCATGCAATAGTTAGTGGATGTATTTTGTATTTTTCCCCATCTATTCTTGATGGAGCAACTTATTGCACTCGAATAGGAGATTATGTGAGAGTGAGTCAAGGAGTTGGGAGAAATTATAGGCAAAACCCCAAGACTAAACCTCATGGCTAAAGAAAAAGAAGTGAGATCCTACTTGTTCAATACTCGACGAGAGCGCACTAAAGTCGATGATCTCAATGAGCAAGTAGAAAAACTTAGTAAGAAGTTGGACAAGATAAGAAGGTGAACTACATGGTATCTTCCTTGCAGAAAAAGTAACTCACCTTTTGATGCATGAATAGTGGCTGAGATACTACAAACAAGACTTAAGATATCTGATCTTCCAAAGTATGATAGTAGTAAAGACCCTCAAGACCACCTAATTTCTTCTAAAAACATCGTTCAGTTACATAGGTAGTTTATGCTATTAATGGCAGAGTGTTTTTTACCACATTGAGTAGTCAAGTGCATGAATGGCTCACCTCTCAACTAGTAGGGTCAATATCTTCATATGACTAGTTATGGAAAAAGTTTCTTCTCTAGTTTAAGTAAGAAAAGGGCAAAAAGGTCAGCTACTCACCCCTTGGCTATCAGATAGGGTGAGAATAAAGCACTTAGAGAGTGTTCATCAATAGATTTAATAATAAAGTCTTGAAGGTTCTTGACCTCTAAATAGATAGATGGTTAGCATCCTCATTGATGGTTTGAAAAAAGGGCCATTAACTTTTGCTCAAGCCGGGGCGCCCTAAGAAAATGTTGAGGTACCAAAGATTATGAAATTGCACTCCAATGACCATTGAGAATAAAGATCTACTATAGTAGGATCTTTATTCTCAGTGGCCATTAAGATAAGGTTGAAAGATTGATTAGGAAAGGATACCTCAAAGAGTTTGTAAGAAAAGGCCCTGATCAAGGGCAATGAGATTACAAAAGTAGATCCCAATCCCGAAGTAGAGATCATGAAAGGCAAAAAGAAAAGAAACAACTGAAGAGAGATGATTGGCGACTAGATCATTAGGACTATTTGCCCCAAAATGGGATGATCAATATAATTGTTGGTGGGCTGACTAGTGGGGACTCGTCCAATGCAAGAAAAAGATTTTGAAATTACACTCCGCTGACAAACAAAACTATAAAGAGTGGAAAAGGAGAATATGATCTGTATTCTGGAACATTTATGTGAGTCTTTGGACTAAAAATTGTCTAATAAACTACAAATTGTCTAACAGCTAGTTGCAAATTCTTTAAATCCACAATTTTCAGTTAATATACAAGTGTGGTTGGGTAAGCTTATAATTTTCTCTAAATATATAATAAGCTTTTTTAAGGAAGGATAAACTTTTGAAATTTTAATAAATTTTTATAATTTTAATCATATTAATTATAAAATTATCATACTAACACCTTACAAATTTCAAAATCTTATTTTAACCAAACATTTCAAAAATTTATTTTTTAAAATAAAATCTAACATTTTATAAGTTCAAAAAAGATTTTATAAGATATAAAAATTTGTAAGATATTTCATATAATTTTAGCCAAACACTAGAGTTTCTTGAAAGTTATTGAACAAACAGAAGTTCTCAACACCTGCAACGCACAGACCACCAATCTTTATCATAATTATAAAAAAAAGAAGTAGAAGACCAACGAAACAATGAAGCAACAACATTTCTTCACAATAATTGAGTTAAAAATAATTGTACAAACTGATGGACGTGCTGCTGCCGCTTTCCTGTGCAAGAAAAACATCCACAGAAGCAGACGAAATGAATCCCACACAGTCCTGACGGCCAAAAGAGCTGGTACAAGAATCTTGCGTCTGAAAGTAGGCAGGGATAGCGGGGCTTGTCTTGCCGGACCAGTCTTTGTAGGCGATGTTGAGGGTGGGAGTGGTGGATTTTCGGCATGGATGGTCACTTTCATGCCTTTAAAGCAGAATCCTTTGCCGCCGATGAAATAGAAAGTTTTAGTCACGTTGAGAGGAACGACATCCCTTCCCGCGCCGGTAGTCCAATTGTGAAGTGGATGGTCGGAGATGCAGTTCTCATAATCAGTCTTGCGCACTTCTAGAATATTCATCTGGTGCCTATCATACACAAAACCTGTGAAGTAAGAGTTAGAGGATGTATGGATGAACTTATGAGCCTCTTAAAAGCATCTTACAAGGTATTTATGAGTTTATAAAATGTTACAAAATGTTGGGGTAAATTTTTTGTTAATAAAAAAAGTACTAAACTTTAAAATAAGGTGATTTAAGGCTTTATGAGTTCTTTTTGAAAAAAATAAGAAGTTGCCAATTTATTTTTAAAATTTTAATAATTTATAATTATGTTAATATAAAATTACCATTATTGACATCTTATAAGTTGTGAAACTTTATCTTATTCCATATTTTGAAAAGTTATCTTTAAAATAATTTAGGCCCCGTGTACTTTTAGATATGAGATGTTGGGTGATAGGATGAAATGAGGGATGAAGAGTGAGATTGGGATAATTTTATATTTTTAATTGGATGTTTATTTTGTAAGATGATATGGATGATAAAATTGAATTGTTGTATTGAGAATGTTTACGTAAACATGCTTTATGAATCTTATATAAATTATTTTAAAGTATAAAAGACTAAATTGTATACAAATTATATATATCGGTCTTTCTTTTAATTATTTTAATATAAATATATTTTTAATATTAAATATTTTTAATTATTTTTAAATTTTTTGATTAGTGCCGTAACCAGAAATTATTTGAACTTGAGAGGGCAAAGGGGTAATTAATCAATCACACATAAAATGAGAAATGCCACATCTCACCTTTTATGTTTACAATGATGGGCTGACATGCCTCATCCCAACTTTCAATCAATTAAAGTAAACATAGGATGAGGCAGGATGTGGGCCTTTATCCTGGCTTCGTGGCCCATCCTTCAAAGTAAACAATCAATTATAAACTTCAAAAATATTTTTATAAGACATAAGAACTTATAAAATGTAATAAAACATCTTCTTAACCATATGGTACAATGCATATAGGGATGGCGAAAATACTCATCCCCGTGGGTGCCCATGGGGAATTCCCCGTGACAAGGCGGATTTGGGAAGTTTTTTCTCCTCGCACGAATGGGGATAGTTTAATCCCTATTTGCTAAACGAGGGTGGGGACGAGGATCACAATCCTTGTCCCCGTTGGTACTCGTGCTCTGTTTAAATAATTAAATATATATATATATATATAAGCATTATACTTATGAATTGTTATGCTTTTTTTTAAATTTGTTTATGCATTATTTATTTTTTAATATTTTATTATAAAATATAATTAAATATTGTGTGTTATGATATCATGTAATTATATTTGATAATTTTTTAATTTTAAAAGTAATTTATATTATTAAAAAAATTAATATTTTTTTATTTTTAAAATATTTTATGAATTTTTATAATTTTTTATCAAATTCGTGGGTATTCATGGATACCTGTCTCCTCACAGAAAAATAGGGATGAGTGCCTACCATGGGGACAGGAACGGGAGCGGGATCGGGGGCGGGGGGCTATCCCATTCCCGCCCCACCCCGTTTGCACTCCTAAATGCATATCCCAAATAAGAATATTCTTCAATTAAGATACATTGTTGTTGTGGTAACAAATTCCACTGTTAATGTACCTTGTTTTTGTGGTACATGATACTTGAGTCGCATGTCATGGTGATGTAAGTGTGACGAGGGTTTGCTAAGAATAAATCAAAATACCTTTCAAAACGGCAAAAACACATGAAACGTGCAAAAATCCACATCTTTTTTATTGGGTTAAGTTTCAACCCATTCCAATTCCCATACAACTTGTCATTTAAACAGTATATAAGAGACACATGGACAAATCTTATGTTGTCACCTAAGGTTAATAGTACATAAGCACTTTAGCCTGTAACCATAAATATTTCTTCCATTTATCTGAAAGCAATAACTAAATCATCACATAACTAACTTAATTTAGACACTCCCTTATTCCAAGTTCATAGACGTTCCTACTGATACACCTCCCCACCTACAGACTTATTGTCAGAAACCTCATAGTTGACTCGTGAAGTTTGATCTAAACTTAAATCCAACGCATATCTATAGACATTTAGACGATAAATCTGTGGGCCTAAATATCTTGAAGGCTTGATATTTCCATTTCAAAGTGCTTATTGAAAGTAAAAACTTTTGTAAGAAAGGGTGATACAATTTCCTTTTCATAGTAAAGAATAAGCAAACAGAGAAGGACCAATTCAAGAAAGCAATGAGTAAAAAGAAAAGAGAGCATACGTAGCCAGTCCCCGTTGTAGAAGTTCTTGCCCTGAGCCCAAATTGTGCAGTTCACATGTGTGGTCCAGCCCATGTTACCACCCACCGTGTAACGCAGAGCCGCCACCTCCGGCCACACCACCGCCGCAAACCCAACGCGCCGCCTTACGCCATCTATTTTTTGCTCCATTTTCTTCTCCTTCCTCTTCCAAAACCAGAAGGCAGTGGAACCAAACAACATATAGCAGTTATAAATGTCCTTTTGACTTTTTTTTTTAATTTTTTTTTCTGTTAACCCAATTTTTAAGTATTTCTTTTGTTTTGTCTTTTTTTGGGGTTATCAATTATTTTTCAAATTTGTAACGGCACATCACATAGGGACGAGGGGTTTTTGATTAATGAAACTATGTGGTTCACATTTTGGCTTCATTTATTTATATTTTTGAAGGTCATTTTTATTTTTGATTTTATTTGAAAATAAAATATTATCAATATGCATAATTTTATTACAAATTTCAATTATTTAAATTTTTAGTTTTTTTAACCTACTCTATCATTCTATTATTACATCAATCAAATTTATATTCAATTTAATATGAAGCACCCACTATCATTTCAAAATAATTCAAACATACATATATTTAAAAAAAAATGCCTTTTTATGCATAAAATACTTCAAATATATCTAAATTTTCAGTCATATATTTATATTGAAAAATACTTCAATATAGTCTTATTCTCATTTTCATAGCTATAATTCACTAAAAAAAATTAGAAATGAAAATGAAATTAAAGTAAATATGGATGTTAATTTTCTAAAAATATTATTAGTTAAGACACGCACACATACTAAAAATTTATTAAAATTTGAATTTTAACTTCACATATATAAATATAAAGACTATGTTTAATCAATAATCACCCAGCAATTTTCTAAAAATAAGATATAAGCTTTTAAAACTTGTTGTTTTTATTAATAGTCAAATATAAAAATAGTTGGCAATCGATTTGTCAAATAATGATTGCATGTCTTATGGTTGACTTTCAACAAGTCAATTGGTCATCACTCCAATAACCATAAGCTACGCTACAAGAAATTATTAAACTTCTCCTTAGTCTTTGTGGTGGGTGCGCAGCGGAAATTAAATCAGTCGTCCTTAGTTCAAGCCTTAATTAGCCAGTGAGACATGTTGTCCTCCTCCAACCTGGTTACTTACTTCTTCTTCTCTTTTTTGCCTCCTTACATTACATTACATTACATATAATTAAGCAGCCATGCATTCGTCATGATTAATATAAATAAAGGCTATGTTTGGATTTGTTTTGCGATTTCAAAACACAAATAAATAATTTTTCAAAATTCAACTTTTTCTTTCAAAATATTATTAGAAAGTTTTAATTAGTTCAAACCATTACATCAATCAAATTTATATACTTTTATATCTTTCGGTCATTATTTTAATATAAATGTATATTTTTTTAATTATTATATCATATAGAAATGGCATATAATAATATAAAAACTTGATGTGATACCACTAATTAAATAAAAATACATCTATAGTAAAATTTATCTTTTCTCCTAAAAATACAATCAAATACAATTCATTTTTAATACATGCTCTCATTCGCTCCTAAAATATTTTCTTAAAACACCCCAGAATAAATCCAAACATTGCCTAAATATTTTAACAACTAATACAATATCTTGATTGGTCTTGCAAGGTAGAAGAACCCTTACTTCGTCCCACAATGTATCTGACGAGGGTATAGACTACTGGGTAGTGTTTTAGGTTGTGATCCAATCTGATCGACTAGACAGGAGGTTGGGTAAATGTCTTGATGATATAACTGAGTCGAATCCTACAATCAATAGCACACATCAGGCTAGTCGAGATGCTCTCGATTAAGGCACACCAATGTTCAAGTCAGCACTTAGTCGACTAGAAGGTAAAGTAGTAGAGTGAACACTTTGGGTGATAATGAACATACCTTATTGAATGGTGGCAATGGAGTATTTATAGCTTTCATGGTGAGGGTGATATATCCGTGATGCCCTTGTGCATATATAAAGGGCTTTTGCCCTTGCCTAAGGGCCTTTAAGTCTTCTCCAATCTATGTACTATTCTAGATAGTGCCATCTTCAGTTCCTTAGGATAAGGTGGTACACAAGAGGCGCGCACTATCCTAGCGTAGTAGAAAAGGTAGTATTGGTGGTGGCACATGCCATTAATGTAGAGGCATGTCACTTGTCAGAGTATTCAATGCGGCAGAGAGGCGATCGTGTCTGTTTGACATCCCAAATCAAGGAGAAAATTCATCAATGAGTCATTTGAGTATATTCTGGTCAACATGTAGAACTCTATTAGATTCGAATATCTCTTGGGTTGAGCGCTAACTAAGTATCCTCAATCTGATTGACCTTACTCTAGTTGACTGGGCAAGATATTGATACTTGCACTAGAAGAAAGACCCAGTAGGATTGAGTTTAGTCGATAACCTGGTTGATCACCAATGAATTGAACTTGATGGATAATTGGGCCATCTCACATCGTATCATTTGTTTGATCGAGTGTTGTTGGGTTGAGCCTATTAGACTATCTCATATCATGAGTTTCCCCCACTTCCGTTCTTGATTGGGATGATCGACGAGAATGAAAGGGGAGTAACTGATTTGCAAAAACTGAATACGCTCGACCAAGAGTTCAACATGTTGGCAGCATTTATATTTCAAAAATTAACCAAGGTTTCAGCGCTTTAATGCGTATGTTACATTCGGCAGTGCAGAAGGGCAATTCCCGGACGTGTAATAATGAGTCGGTAGTCAGTCAGATTACAAGAGACATATCTAGTGCTTCATCTTATGGTAAGTGTGTCACATCATTCACAGTTGATTAATCTTATATATAGTAAAAATGAAAGTGTTTGACGGACAAAAGCATATGATGTTTGATGATGTGGATTACTTGTAATATTAGGATTTTGAGTGCTCCATGTTGTCCCGCACAATTGAATATTAGTGGGTTTTGTCTTCTGAAAATTGTTTCGTGTAGCAATAGAGATGATTACATGTTCTTTGATGCATTCTATCTGACAGAGGCTACTAATTTGGTCTCTGCAAAAATTGCCTATAATGATATGTCTTTATTGTATGCTAATCCAATTAATATTTAGTGATTCCTATAAAAATTTTGATCTTTTATTTCATTTGATGTTTCATCTTTTATACCATCTTATTGATACATACTAAATGTATTTAAATATTTTTAAAAAATATTTAATTATAAATTTTATGTATTTGATAATGTGTACCTAAAATACAATACAAGATGAAATGTTGGCTTGCAATATCCCATTCTCTTTTAGTATTTCTGCAGTGTGCACTTTGGGCCTTCTCGTTGGTTGAAAAAACCCATTAAGGTCAACCTGAGCAATCATTTCAAGATGTTTTGGGGCATTTGTTATTTCTACTTGCATTTGCAAAAAGAAACCCATTGGTGCAATTATTTACCCATCTCCCATCTTAAAAAGCTCCATTTTCAATCCTCAATCCCAAGTTACAAATTTAAGAAGGTTTTGGAGAAAAATAAAGATCTCATATCTCTTTTTTTTTCAAAAAAAAGAAGACCCTTTTGAAGGGAAAATTGGAGATAAAGTTAATTGATTTTTTTTTCTATATTTATAAAGAATATTAACATTCATATCCCTACTTTCATTTTTGTACTCCTTTGCACTGTCTTTGGTTTAATAAATTTGATAATGAAAAGAAAATATTAGAAAAAAGGAAAAGAAAAAAAAAAATAAAGTCTCAACTTTGTTTGGTTGTTAAAGAACACAATGAAAAAAAGAGGAATGATGAAAGTGTAGGAGAATAAGATAAAGTACTTCAATATAAAAAAAAAATTATTTTCCTCAAATACACTATATTTCCCCTCAAGTTTTCATTTCTTTAGTACTTTTCTTACCAATCAAACAACCAAAAATATTTTCCTTTAATATTTTTTTTTCTTTTCCTCACTAAAATACATAAACCAAACATAGTGTTAGTGCATATTAATGTGGTGTCACGGATTGGATTTTCTTGGTGGATCAAAAATTGGATGGAACCAGACATGCCATCATAGATAAAAGAAAGACACGTTTCCTTGATTAACAAAAGTCCCTTAAGCTCAACAGCTCCCGTCATTTCGAGATGTTTTGGGGCATTTCTAGACTCATGTACAAAAAAGCAGCACATTGGTCAAATTTTTTCCACACCTCTCATCTCAAAAAGCCCCGTTTTCAATCCTCAATCCCAAGGTACAAATTTGGAATGTTTTCAACTCATATCTCTAAACAACCTTAATTTGGGAGGAGAAATACATATATTGGACATCTATATGTGTGTGTATATATATATATGTGTGCCAAACACCATATAAGTAGTTGAAAAATGTTCATAGCCCATACAAAATTAAATTAAGTTTATTAATTAATTGTAACTCAATCTTAATCCATGGAATTCGCAAATAGCGAATTGATTTTGAGTGAAGATCAAGTCAACTAATACACAATCGATTCCCGTCCAAATGAATCCGAATCTTCTTTCTTTGTTCATTCTTTTTCTTCTATCTCATCTTTTTATTTTATTTTTCGAGGACGCAAATGAGTTGAGTAAGTTTACAATCCTTATAAGTTGAGCTCGAGCAAAGTTGAACTGAATTCAATCTTTATTTCAAGCTAATATCGAGCCGTTTGTATTTAGACTTATAAGGCTCATGAATTGATATATAATTTAATATTATTTTTTATTGTATAATATATATTATATTATTTTTATTTATTTTCAAGCTCAAACTCAAACTCAAGTCAATATGTACTCAAGTTTTTTTTCAGTCACGTTCGAATTCAAAATATTAAACTCATCGAACTCATAATTTTTTTTCAA
>JACGDI010003062.1:456031-473782 GCA_014898725.1 Jacaranda copaia
CTTCTCTCTTTCTGTAGCTTTGTTGTGCTATGACCCACTACTTTCTATTTCTTAAAACATCCAAAAAGATGAGTATGAAAGACAGAAAGTTAAAAGGAATAAAGAGTACGAGGGAAGACAGAAAGTTAAAAGGAATAAAGAGTACGAGGACAGAAAATAAAGACAAAAGAAGAACGAGGATAGAAAAAATTACTATCTTCGCCAAAGATATGGTAGACCGTCGGTGAACGTCTGCTTGGGGTTGCACTATGAGCCCCTCAACTACATAAAATTTCCCCCCAAAACTTATTAATTGTTACAGTTAATTTATTGTATTTAATATTTTTGATAAGCGCTAGCCTTTATGTCATTGTATTTGTATAGTTCCCAACAGGGAGGGAGCTAGAAATTGTGTATGGGGGCGAAATTATGAACTATCAAAAATATGATTTTTTTTTATTACACACACATATATATATAAAGAAGTACAATGGGGTAAAAAATATATTTTCA
Organism: Jacaranda copaia; assembly: GCA_014898725.1. Taxonomy (NCBI): domain Eukaryota; kingdom Viridiplantae; phylum Streptophyta; class Magnoliopsida; order Lamiales; family Bignoniaceae; genus Jacaranda; species Jacaranda copaia. The sequence continues at coordinate 456,524 of JACGDI010003062.1, forward strand.
ATAAGAGGATAGATAAATTTATAATTTGAGAATGACAAAATTATAATATTTTTAAAATTTTTAATAAAAAAATGAAATTTTAATATTTTGAAAGGTAAAAGTATAATATTTTAAAAGTTTTAATATGAAAAATAAAATTTTAATATTTTGAGGGGAGGCTGCCCTGCCAACCCCAATGTGGCTCCATCTATGGTTCCCAATATGTTTTGATTATTTTAATTCTAAATTTGATGTTAACTTATTGATTAACTAAATTTTTTTAATTATAATCTAGGAAAAATAATTAATAACTAAAGCAACTCAAATTTTAAATATTAACATAACAAATGACTATAACTAATACAAGAAAAGTTAACTTTAATATATTACTTTTATTTGAACTTAAAATTAAGTTATTTTCTATTAAATATAAATTAATTTGTGCTATTTTAATAAAGATGAATAAACACATTTTTTGTTCACTTAATAAATTTTTTATTGACAAACATAAACTCTATTATTATTTTTCAAAAAACTCCAAGATTTCTTCAAACACTTTTTTATTCAATTTGTTAAAAAGAGACAAAATAGAACTAAATTTAAGTCGATGGAGATATACTTATCATTTATATCCAAAATAGTCAAACTTCAATTATATTAGACAGTTAATATCTATTTTAAAATTTAAATAATTCAAACCATGTTTCATGTTTAATATTTTCTTGCGTTATTATGATAATTTAATATGTTTTAGTTTTTAGAATATGAATTATAGAATTTATTAATTGTTTATTTTATATTACAATTATTAAAAAATTATTTTTTCTAGTTAGTAAAGATTTTCAAGTTGAATATAGGGTATCACACACCTCAAAAAATATTGAAAACTATATATGTAAAATTTATCCAAACATTTAATTAAACGGATAAGTAGTACGATTTAGTGGGTGAAGGAGAGATACGCTATTAGTTGAGGGGGTCAACGGTATTGAACTCTACAAGTCACGTGAAATTTATGTTTTTCTTCAAAATGCCAATAGTGCCCCTGGCCCTATTCAATTTATGGGAGTTCGCATCCAATTTGCTCCACGCCACATCTCAACAAAAATGAATGACTCTAAACTTAATTTGTGCTTATTTTTTCTGCTGCCTCTTTTAATTTTACAAACTATAGCTGTTGCTGAACAGCAAGTTCCGTGCTTCTTTATTTTCGGAGACTCCTTGGTGGATACTGGCAATAAAAATAGTCGTCAAACCAGTGCAAAAGTTAATTTTCTTTCATATGATATTGATTTTTCTGAAGGTTCAACTGATAAAAATAACAATGGTCGGGTTCTTGTAGATGTTCTTGGTAGACCCACTGTTCATTTTATAATTATACTCCTTTTTATATTTATTTTAATTTTATATGACTGTTATTTTATTTTTCTGTATTCTCTTATTTTATAGTTGAACTATTAGGATTTGACAAGTACATTCCACCATTTGCCAATATTACGAATCAGGATATCCTCAAAGGAGTAAATTATGGCTCTGGTGCAGCTGAAATTTTTGATGAAACTGGACGTAGCCAAGTTGTGCACTCTCTCTCTCTCTCTCTAATTAACCTCCCTCCTAATACACAAAAAATTAAATTTTTGAACAAAAATATAGTAACATCATCTATATTATTAATATAAAAAGCCCCTTTTGTGTCTAAAATGGAAGTTGTGATATAGAATTTTAAAAACATCAAAATTTTTCTTTTACTAATTTGTTCAAATAACACCCATGCATGTATTCAAAACTTGAGGTAAGCTTAATATTTTAATAATTTTTATTTTTTTTCCTTTAATTGGGTAATAGACTATAAAAGTTTTACTTTACATGAGTGCCACTCTCATAATTATTCATATTACAAATATATTTTACATGTATTTCATTTTTTAATTATAAAAATGTGATAATGTGCACAAATAATGTGTTATTAAATTTTTTATTGTTTGTTTTTAAAGGGTGATATAATCAGTTTCAATGAGCAATTATCGAATCACGAGACTATAGTTTCCCTCATTGTTGAATTATTATAGTTTCCCTCATTTAAGCATGTGCCTCTATTTTGTTGAAATAGGTAGCAATGATTACCTCTTTTGGTATTTTCCTCAATTATACTCCTCCAACATCCAGTACACACCACAATAGTTTGCTGAAATTGTCATTGCACAATATTCAAAGCAACTTTGAGTGAGATTTTCTAAACATGAGATGATTTGGTGATGTTGATTTTTTTCAGGTAATTTTAAAGTTGTGAGCGATTCATGTTGTCTGACAATTGAAGGGCGTTGTGTTAAGGGAAGTGTTCCATGTAGCAACAGAGATAAGTATATGTTTTGGGATGAATTCCATATTACAGATGCTGCCAATGTGATTTTTGGAAAAATTGCTTATAATAGTATGTCTCCATTGTATGCTAGTCCTATTGATAGTTAGTGATTTTAAATCTTTTATTTCAAGTAGCTACTAGTATGTAACTTGTGCTATGCAAAAATTAAATAAATTATAACTAAACTATTATTTTAATTTCACGTAAAAGCAAATTTAAACTCATGATATATATATATATATATATTTATGATTAGATAAATAGTATAAAATTGTAGATTTTTCCACTAAATCACAATGTAATTCATACATGCCATTTACCAAAGCACGATTAGGCATGGGAATAGTCATTATGAAGCATATTTAAAAAAGTCCCCACCTGATCGACGGTCAAAATCCTGATGGATAACACAGCGGGTTATCCTTTTTCATAAGCCTCCACTTTTTGAAGCAAACAGCTGATTACACTTAATGATGCATCATATCATTCGCAATCAGGCCAAGCAAACAACAGCTAAATGCAAATAAAATAAATGAAGCATTTTTTGGATTCTGGTTTAGCCTATAATTTTGCCATAGACCGTTAGGCAAGATGGTGTTAATCCACCAGCTAATTCTGGAGTAGATATTGCACGAGAAGGGGCGATGGAAATTAAGGACATAAATCTCAAAGTCAAGGAGATGTTAGGTCGTTATGGCACCGTTGCAAGTTGCAACGTTTTGCCTCCCCTATGTTACATTTTAGTCATAAAAGAAATAGTTAAATTTTACTTAATCCGAAGCTGTAATTATTTAATGTAGGATTGTCAAGCAATACTCATTTGATTTAGTGACGTTGTTTTCATATATATATATATATATATATATATACGTATGAGGTTTGGGGTGAGATTTGAACCCTAATAGACGCTTAATGTGCATATGTGTAAATTACAAAAAAGAAAAAAGAAAACCCTACTTAATGTGAAGTTTGAAACCTAACTAATTCTTGGTGTGAATGTATGTAAATTAAAAAATAATTGATGCGAAATTTGTCTAAATCTAAATATTTAAGTACTCCAAAAATAGGGAGATGAAAATACAAATATAGCGTTATGTATACAACAAATTACGATCATCTAGAAAAATATAGAATTGATGACGTCTAGTCAGCATTTATACCAAAAAAAAATTAATTAAAAATATGTTCATACATTTCTGCTCACCAAGAATTTTTTGGAGTTCAAACTTTAAACTTCGCATATAAATATAAGAGCTATACCACTCAACTAATTGATTAGTTAATAAATTTAATTTAATTAGAAATGTGAATATTTACATTAGCATAGAAATTTAAAAAAAATTGTTTATCAACAATAAATCATAATATATATGTATAAAGTACTACTCAAATTTTTTAATATTTGAACATGTTTTATATGTTTTGGACAGGGTTTAGTAATTTCAAAATATACATTATAGTAATATCGATAACTAATTCGAGTCTCATTTTAGAAGATAGGTACATTAATTATTGAAGTAAATTAAAAACAGTTACATTTGATGTTTACTTTATCTAATTTTATGTCATATATAAAACCATATCTGACGAGACAATTGTTTTGCACTTTCGTTTAATGATAAAAAGCATGTTTTCACACGTGAATATTTCAATAACTCATCAGTCAGATGGCATCAACCACAATATTTGGATCTCAAATTTAACTGACAAAAACATTAACCAAAAAATTTTCAACACTTTAAGTAATACAACTTTGTATTTTAGTTTTTTTAAACATATCTACACATTTTTCTTCAAGTTTTCTCACTGTGTTCCGTAACTGAAATTGAGCATCAATCTCCCAATTCAAATCTACAAAAACTCCAATATGCAAACTATAAATTATAATTATCACACTTAGTTGGACATGAAAGATACCTCCTAACCCATCAATTTCATCATGAAATTTGACTATGTTTAATTTGCCCAAACATAATATCTAATGAATACACATTCTAAACAAAGTTTATATAGTAGTCATTTTTTCAATATATAATCCATATGGAATAAGGCATTATAACAATAAACCCATGCGCCAAAAAAACAAATCCTTTTCTTCCTCTAGATTTAGGCAAAATTAATGGCTTTAGGAAGCCCGAGGTACCGCATTACCTTCCAGTAAACAGCACCAAACTAGGGGTAAAAAATGAGTTGAGCCTGTTCATGAGCTGGCTCGAGTTGACCTCGACTCAAGCTCGAGCATTTATATGAGCCAAGCTTGAGCACATTCATAACTATTTGAAAGCTCGTGACTCATGAGCCGGCTCACGAGCTTTTTTTTTTTAAAAAAAATATTTTTTATATATTAATAATTTACTTTCTTTTTCTAATTTTAAATATTTATTATATATTAATTAGTGTATATATATATATATTAATAATTTACTTTTTTTTTTCTAATTTTAAATATTTATTATATGTGCTTAAATAATTATAATATATTAATAATTTAATATTTTTATTTAATTTAAAATTTTCTAGTGAGTTGGCTTGATTTCGAACTCAAGCTCAAGCTCTGTATTTTGAGCTCGAGCCCAGAAAAATTAAGTTCACCGAACTTGAGCTTAAAAAATTGGGATCGAGTTTGAGTTTGAGCTTACAATTTTTGTCAAACTTAACTCATTTACACTTCTACACTGAACATTTGAAATCGGGCATCAAAGTCATCTCTTCTTTTCTTTTTTTTCTCAATTTTTATTTGCTCATGCTAATTATATAAGTCGTGATTCTAGTTGTACAGGTCCCATGACATATCCATTTGCTGCCCAAATGGCTTGATATTTATAACTATCCTATATGTTGTACTTACAAAACCCCAAATATTAATCCAGGGTCAACAACAAGTTCCTTATTCTTTTTCGGGGATTCACAATTTGATAATGGCAATAACAATGGGCTAATCACATTGAACAAGGTAAATCATCAACCATATGGGATTGATTATCGGGATGCTCCGACTAGCAGATTCATCAATGCCACTAATGTGCCTAATTTCCTTGGTTTATTTTCATCTCCCTCTCTTTCAAATTTTTTAAGCTCAGCCAATCAAAACTCACTTACCAAAATTTTATTTTATTTATTTTATTTCATTTTCCAGTATATTAAATTCCTTGATTTGTGCAGCCAAACTCTTAGGTTTTGCTGATTCCATTCCCCGCAGTGTTCAACGGTTTATAGTTGTGAAATCTTTTAATGGGAGATCGATGACCATCCTTATGTTGTACGTCGTCTTTTTTCTTAGCCTTCTTCTTGTCAATGTTTGGGTTTCCATGTTTTAGTTTGTTCATATCCTCTTGGGTTATGTGCCTCTCAGCGAGGTTGAGGAGCTCTTCCATCGTCCTCGATCTCTCTCTGACCAGTGCATTGGTGCACTCTTTTTGTCAAAGACCTAGGAACAACACATTGATTAGAAATTTTATTCGGGGACTGTCAATCTTCAACCCCTCCGTATTAAACTTGCTGAAAAAATCTCAAAGGGATTTTCTATCATTCTACTTAACTATATGTAAATGAGTGTAAGGAGTTTTGTTTTCCATTAGCTAGCAAACTAATGGAGGAACTTGTTGCAAAGTTGGTCATATGAGTAAATTAACGCTGGTTCTAGCTTGACAAACCAATCGAGTGCAACACCCTGAAGCATTGTGACTAGCATCTTTGCATGGATGTACTCATTATGCCCATAGAGCTGCATCATATGTTCAAATTGGAGTAAGTGCTCATTTGAGTCAAATTAGTCATCATATCTAGGTAGACCGGTATGAGCCTTAGCATAAACTACTATGTTCTTGTTAATTACCTCCTACACAAATAGTGACTCCCTCTCGTAATGAAGTCAAGGTGCACCATCATAGTAGGGGTTTCTTTGGGTGTTCCTCCTAAAAATCTCCTCAAGATGTCTGTTCATCTGTTCCAATTAGAGGGACACTTCTTTCCATTCTTCTCGATTAGCTTGGGACAAATTTTTGTTCATTTGAAGTCTTTGTCACTCAACCCTATCATACTGCTAAGCTCGAAAGGTTCAGACGAGGTGATCTACTGAATCAGCCACTTCTTCTCAGGGGTTTAATTAGGTTTCTTCTTGTGGGAAATGCCCTGGGCTATCCTCTTGTCGAATAAGGGGATGTCTTGTCTTTGGTCTGCCTCTATCATCTCTTAGGGGCCTCTCCTCATGTTGTAAAGGTTGGGGAGTGGCACTAGCAATTGGTCTAGGTTGGTTGTTGTGCTTGTTAACAACAGCTGATAGTTGAGTTGAAATCTGGACTAATATCTGCTCATTTATCAGCTATATGAACTAAGGCATAGTCAAGGTTACTGCTTGTCTTAGCTAGGAGTTGGGTCTAGCCATGTCTTGTTTTTGCTAGAGTGGAGGATTGGGGATCTTCTATTATCTTCTCTCTCAAAAATGGATCGCCTTGTGTCAACTATTTTTTCTCTGTTACAGACTGAAGTTTCCCACAAACGGCCCCAAATGATGATGGTATGAATTGTTTGGCAATATTCTAGGCTTCAGTCCAATATGATCAACCTGAGGGAAGTCAAAACTATGAGGATATAGCTAGGTTGAGTCTTGCAATTAATAGCATACATCAAGCAAGTCCAGGTGTCCTCAACTATTGCACTCTAGTACGCAAGTCAGTACTTAATTGAGCAAATAATTGAGTAATAGAGTGAGGACTTTAAGTGATAATGAGCATGCTTTATTGAAGAGTGGCAATGGGGTATTTATAGCATTTCTAAAGAGGTTGATATATTAATAATGCCCTAGCATATACAGAAAAGGCCTTTTTCTTCACCTAAGGACTTAGGTCTTCTTCTTTTTATATACTATTTGAGGTGGCACTTCCTCCAGCCCCATAGCACATGGCGGTACAACAGAGGCATACACTACCTTGGTGTTGCAGAAAAGTGGTACTAGTGGAGGCACGCACCATTAATGTGGAGATACGCCCTATATCAGAGCATTTAATGTGGTAGATAGGTAATCGTAGTGCATCCAATGCGAATAAGTCTAATAGCGTAGAGTTGCTCTTGTTGACCTCTTAGGGTCGAGACGTATCTTCCTCTGCGAGCCATCTATAGATGCTCTGGTCAAGGCATTAGAACTTTGTTGGATTCAAATGTCTTCCCGGCAAAGGGCTGAGTAATCATTCTCGAACTGATTGACCATACTTTGGTCAATCGGGCAAGGCATTGATACTTGTGCTGATAGAATAGCCTATGGGGTTGGGGTTGGTTAGTCTTTAATGGATAGGGCCAGACAATCAATTAAGTTGTCCCACATCATATTTTTTGCCTAATCGAGTGTTGATGGATTAAGCTTGTTGGGCTATTTTATATCAATTATTTTTATTAATAGTCAAGTATAAAAATAGTTGGCAATGGCTTTGCCAATTAATGAATGCATGCCCTACGGTTGAATTTTGACAAAAGTTCATTGCTCATCGTTCCAATAACAATAATCCATACTATAACAAATTAATAAAATTCTCTTTGTCCTTGGAGTGGGTGCATTGAGGAAATTAAATTAATCATACTCCTTAATTTCTGAGACATGTTGTCATCCTCCAATTTGATTATTTTTTTCTTTTTTTTGTATTTTCTTACATTACATATTAACAGCTGTACAAGCATCATAATTAATGTAAAAATATTATGTTTTAAACAAGTAATATAATCAAAAAGAGGGCCCAGCATGCCAACAATCAAATTAAGGAAGGTCTCTTTGTGTTGATTTCATTAAAAAAAAAATCTTTTTTTATTTTAATAGCTTGACTTGGTCAATATCTAGTCAAGTTTTCATACATTTTCATACAATATCAAAAAGAAGTTTCTTTTCTAGTTTGAGTAAGAAAAGAGTGAAGAGGTTGACTATCAGATACTGTGAGAATAAAGCCTTAGAGTGTTCATCAATAGGTTTAGTAATAAGGTCTTGAAGGTTCTTGACCTCTAAATAAATAGATGGTCAGCATCCTCATTGATGGTTTTATAAAAGGGGCCATTTACATCTGCTCAAGCTAGGAGCCCTAAGAAAATGTTGAGCAGCTCCTGTAAATTTGCTGATATATATATATATATATATATATATATATTATAAGTTAATGTGATGAAGGATATAGAATGGAATAGGAATGTAGTGGGAAGTTCAAGGGGGAAGCATGGAGAAAAGATACAAATAACCAAAGTAGAAGAACGTCAGATTGCAACCCTAATCCCCGAGGTATGCCAAAGATTTTAAAATTACACTCCATTGACAACATTTTGGGTTGGGATTTTATGGTCATTGAGAGCAAAGATCTATTATAGTGGCCTAAGAAGACTCAGTCCACCCGTTGACTGAGGTTGTTTCAATAAGTAATGCGTATTTCATAGAGATAGAGGTCATGATATAGAGAACTATTTTCAACTTAAAGATAAGGTCGAGAGGCTGCTTATGGAAATACACGTCAAAGTGTTGAAAAGTTTTGATCGAGGGCAATCAATTTACAAGAGTAGGTCTTGATCCATCAAGAAATAGTGAGTCTTAGTCACATTGAGAGGAACAATTTCCCTTCCGACGCTGGTAGTCCAATTCTGAAGTAGATGGTCGGAGATGCACTTCTCATAATCAGTCTTGTTCACTTTTAGAACATTCATCTGGTGTCTATGTACACAAAAACTAAGAAGTAAGAGTTAGAGGATGTATGATGGACTCATGAGCTTTTTAAAATATTTTATAAAATATTTATGAGTTTATAAAATGTTATAAAATAATTTGATAAATTTTCTTTTATTAAAAAAAAATGAACTTCTAAACTTTAAAATAAGGTGATGTTAAGGTATTACGAATTCTTTTTAAAAAAAGTAAAACATTGCTCACTTTTTTTTAAAATTTTAATAAATTCTTATAATTTTTAATTATGTTAATATAAAATTATCATTATTGATATTTCAAAAGTTGTGAAACTTTATCTTATTCCACGTTTTGAAAAGTTATCTTTAAAATAATTTAATATTTTATAAACTTCAAAAATATTTTTATAAGATATGCAAACTTATAAAATATAATAAATATCTTCTTAACCATATAATACAATGCATATCCCAAATACACGAAACCCACAAGGGTCCGCATTTTTTGTAATGGGTTGAATTTCAACCCGATCCAAATCCTATATAAATCATCATTTGAACCGTTGATAAAATACACATAGATAAATCCCATGCTGCCACCAAAGATTAATAGTACATATAGCCTATAACTATAAATATCCCTTTCATTTGTCTGAAAGGAATGATTAAATCACCATAGAGCTAACTCAATTTATACAAACTCCCTTATACCAAATTCATAGACCTCCCCATTGATACACCTCCCACCTATAAACCTATTGTCAAAACCCTCATAGTAGACTTGTAAAGTTTGATCCGAACATAAGTCTAGGACATACCTATAAACCTTTAGACTATAAATCTGTAGACCTAATTATATTGAAGGCTTGATAGTAATGTTTCAAAGTACTTATTGAAAGCATTGATATATATATATATATATAAAGTGCTTATTGAAAGTAAAAACTTTTGTTAAAAAAAAGGTGATACAATTTCCTTTTCATGGTAAAGAATAAGCACAAAGAAAAGGATCAATTCATGAAAGCGTTGAGTAAAAAGGAAAGAGAGCATACTAGCCAATTCCCATCGTAGAAGTGTTTGTCCTTAGCCTAAATTGTGTATAGTTCACATGTGTGGCCCAGCCAACATTACCGCCCACTGTGTAACGCAAAGCCGCCACCTCCGGCAACATCGCCGCAGACCCAACGCGCCGCCTTAGGCCATCCATTTTTTCCACCCTTTTCTCCTCCTCCCTCTTCCAAAACCGGAAGGGAGTGGAAGCAAACAACATATAGCAGTATAGTTCACATTTTAGCGTCATTTATTTATATTTTTTAGGTTTAATTTTATTTGAAAATAAAATATTATCAAATTATACATAGTTTTGTTAAAAATTTCACTTACTTAAATTTTTAATTTTTTTTAACTTATTGTTTTATTTTATTATTATATCAATTAAATTCATAATCAATTTAATATAAAGTACCCACTATCATTTCAAAATAATTCAAACATACATATATTTTGAAAAAAAATATTATATCTTTTTATGCAAAAAAAATTTAAATTATTTTAAAAATTATTTCAATACAATCTACAAATCATTTAAAAGAATACCAAAAATTAAAAATGAAAATGATACTAAAGTAAACACCGCCGTTAATTTTCTAAAAATATTATTAATTAACACATATATGCGCACCAAAATTCATGAAAATTTGAATTTCAATTTCAATGCCACTAATCAATAATCACCCACGAATTTTCTAAAAATAAGTATGAGCTTTTAGAACTTCTTGTTTTTATTAATAGTGTGAAATATAAAAATAGTTGGCAATAGCTTTGTCAGATAATGATCGCATACCTTATGGTTGACTTTTGACTAGTCAATTGGTCATCCCTCCAATAACCATCATCTACACTATGAGAAATTGATAAAGTTCTCTTTAGTCATTGGGTTGGGTGCGTAGAGGAAATTTAATTAGTCCTCCTTAGCTCAAGCCTTAATTTGGGAGACATGTCCTCCTCCTCCAACTTGGTTGCGCGTTTTCTTGACATTACATATAATCGTCATGATTAATATAAATTAAGGCTATGCTTGAATTTGCTTCGCCAAAATACTCTCATTCTCCGAAAATATTTTTCAAAACACAAATAAATATTTTTTTAAAAATTCAGCCTTTTCTTTTAAAATAATATTAAATTTTTTTTGTTAATTTTAATCATTGCATCAATCAAGTTTATCTATCTATGTATATATCTTCCAATCATTATTTTAATACAAATATGTATTTTTTAATTATTATATCACTATAGAAATAGCACATAGTAATGTAAAAACTTGTCATACAACACTGTTAATTACACAAAAATTTATGCACAGTAAAATTTATCTTTTATATTAAAATGCAACTAAATATAATTTATTATTATCACATTCTCTCATCATATTCGCAAAACATATTCTTCCAAGATATTTTTTCAGCACATCCCAAAAATAAATCCAAAAGTTGCCTAAATGTTTTAACAACTAATGCAATATCTTGATCGGTCTTGGAAAGCAGAAGAACCCTTACTCCGTCCACATAGGGTATCATTATCAATTCTATCTTATAATAGTCACCTACAGAAACTCAATCAAGTTATAAAGAGAATCCAATACCAACTTTTTCACATTATCTTTTTGTTCTCAAAAAATTTCTCATGAGCTCTATAGAATCGCTGTTTAAAAAATTAAATGGGACCTGGCAGGTGAACTGATTGAACCATTAACTGTCCTATGAATTGTTAAGTGGCATACGGTTCAACGGCATAAGTCTCCCACATAATGTGGAAAATCAGGAATTCGAACCTAAACAAACTTTTGATATGCATGTGTATAAATATTAACAAAATTAAAAAAAATTGTCCCATGAACCGATCCGATTTTGCGTAATTGGTAAATAAAGAAAACCGTCATATTTTGTGAAAACCATCTAAATTGATGATCAAACCATTTGAACTATTGAACCATTGAACCATTCATGGTTTATGAAAACCAGATCAATTCATTTATTTTCTTTTCTTTCCTTTATTTTTTGGCATAATTAACATTTTTTTTTAGCCTATTATGAATCTCCAAAACTAAGATACATCTTAAAAAAGTAAAAACCTAAAACATTCAAACAAATCTACAAAATAAGAGCTACAAATCAAATCTAATACTTTAATGTTTAAATCCACCTATAAGGTAAAAACGTTTAGTCTCTTACCCAGCCTATGTGCTCTTAACTATCTCTTTCAACAAATTTTAACTTATAAAATTGAACAATATAATTTAGAATCTTTATGTTTTATATTTGGCATTTTATTAAGAAGTAATGTATATATATAGATGTTACATAATTATAACGTCATCGTTCAATTATGGTTTAATTTCAATTTGACCAACGATTAGACGAACTATGAATCGGTAAATTTTTCAGTTCAATAAATAGTCCAATTTTTCAAACACTATACAAATCTACTTTCTTCATAGTGAGTATTGAGTTTCAATTTTATCAAACAGTGGAGTAACAATCAATGAGATTGGTATAAGAATTTTTTTATCTTATCTAAATTTTAACCTTACCAAAAATTTCATTAGACTTAAAGATTACCAAAGTTAGAACAATATGATAGAATAAATTCACATAGTTTACTGATCCAACAATATTACCTTCTTATTTAAATATATAAATTTTGATATTTGAACTCTAATAATTCTCTAACGTAAATGTTGTGTAAATTAAATAGATTAGTGCGCTGCAATTTGTGAGAAAAAATCCAAAATTCCAACTGGGTCCGCCCAACGGCCCAAGCTTGGTGCTTGTCTGCTGAATGATACGCTGCAATGTGGGCTGAGCCTACTGGTTGCCGGCAATTTTAGGCTTTCTGCTCAGAAAGGGGCTTCCCGAGTGGGGCCAGATCAAAATTCCTGAATTTTAACCAAAATATTATCTAAATTCGATTGTGTATTTAGAGCTAAAAATTATTCACTTAGTTTAGGGTTCTCATTAAGTCTGAAAATTGAACCTAAGCTCCCCGCTGTCGATAAAATTTAAAAATTGATTCTTGAATTGGATTTGATGAATCATAAAACAATAAAAAAAATATATAAAAATATCAAACTATTCAAATGCAACTTTGTATGATTCAATTAAATTTTATCTAAGCTCGACTCTTAATCATTAAGACAAGTCACTTCATTCAACCACGAACAAATGTAAGAATTATACACATAGCTGACAATACTTTCCTCGATATATTGAATTAGAAAACAGTTCATAATCACCTAATTAGCATAGGCACATAGAATACTGTTTCAATACATGTAAAGAAAGGCCTTGAATCTTACAACCGTGTAAGCTTATTTATGCTTCTATGACACGTCTAAGTGTCTGTACTTACATATATATAGACAGCAGAATAATGATATAGCAAGCTAGGCTTCTTACAAACAGATGAATCTTCCATGAATCAGTTTAATCTAGTCTTCTCAATAAATACTCAACCTGGACTTGCTTCGTAAGAGGCATGATCCATACTCCATAGAGCTCAGCAACGAGGCTGGGATTTATTTTGTAGACGGGATTGGTGTTATCTTCACTTCTATTCATAGTTACTTCTTGCCCGTATGTTCTTGTTTTCATCTCCACTCTCTTTTTAATCGCCTCTTCCACCTCCGGATATGTAAGCAATTTCATCAGTTGGTCTCTATCCTGCAGCGTTGATGAAAGTTTTTTGGTTAAGATTCTGTTTTATGATGTATGTATGCCTAAAAACTAGTAACATCGACTTACTTGTGCTTCAATGGCAGGTTTGTACACATCAGGGGATTCACGGAATTTTGCTTCAGCAACAAATTTACCATAGTGAATTCTCTTTGATAAGGCCTGCAAAAGGAATTTAAGGTGTGTTTAAGATATGCATTTACGTTCTTTTATATTTCAAAAAATAACTCTAGTTTATGATCCTTATCTTTAGAAAAGATGATACAGTTGGATTTTGGAGTGGAAATATATACAAACCTGCAAGCAAAGTGTGTCGCAAGTTGCAGCTGATCCATAATTACCATCATCCCCGTCTTTAACTAACCAAGGGAGGAGCTTCTTGAAGTACATTTCCCATATGTGGACATTGATATTGATTGAATCTGCTGCGGGATGCAGAACCTGTAAGAAGAGTTCATATAAAATCCTCTCTTAAGAGTCAAATTGATCATAAAACAGTAAGGCCAGCAGAATAAGTGATAAGACATCCATAGTTTACCTGCGGATACTGCAGTGGGGGCAAAAGCGGCTCAGATAAGTCATTAGGGAAGAAAGGATGCTCGTCGGGACTCTTGTATCTTCCCACCTAGATATCAAACACCAATTGGATATATATGTTCTTTACTACTTGAAGGGTCAAGAAAGGTTCATCATACCTTCCCATGAAGCTTCTCAGTTTCTTTTACAATGTACTCGACCAAAGAGCCGTGGAATCCGTCCATGGAAAAAGCATTGGGGTCATATGCCTCTTCATTGTAACAAAATTGAGCTCTCTCCACTAGACTGAAAATAATGCTATCCTCTTGGCATATCAACGAGTTTCTGATTCCATCAAGCGTGTAGCTCTGAGTCTCATCCACCCTGCTTTTTGGTGCCAATCTGCAAAGAAAACAAGATTATCTTAAGAACATATTTGATTGATTTGGTCATATAACTAGAACGATAATTCAGACAGAGACACAGAGACGAGGTTTTTTAATGTTATGTCAACAACAAAGAGGTCAATGCTTCAAAAGAAAACATCTGTGACTAACACAATCCTTTATTAATTATTCAGCAATATAACACGATCGTGCCAGGACAATTAGAATATGCTTTTTCATTAGATGGTGGGCATTCACTCCAACTAAAACATATTCTATTTCTATTACATCCGTTTATAAAGAAATGGAAGATAATTATAGAGAAAAAAAATAGCTTCAATTTGCTCATATGGGACTAACAAGAATGTCTCATAAAGTTGGAACCTGTAAAGTTTTTTTTTTTATTTATACACACGCACACATCAAGAGCCCGTTTGGGTTCGAACTCCTGACCTCCCACATTATGTGGGAGACTTATGCCAGTGGGCTACAAGCCACTTGGCAGTTGGAACCTGTAAAGTTGAACGCTAAGGCACTACCAATAGAAGAACTAAACATCTGCTGCAAATTATATTAGGCAACAACAGCTTGCATATAAAGGGGCTTGCTTAATAACGTCGAATTCCTTAGCCGCTGTTTTCCAGGAAAAAAAAACATAAACTGCAGAGAATTTAAGGAACCATTTTTAATTTTTTATGATGTTGGGTACAACATCTGATTAATGGAATTACTTGAGTAGAAATTCTTACACAATACCATGCGTCAATCATCTGCATTCCACACACAAGAATTCACGACTTAGACAAAAAGCTTAGCTTGACCAGCAATTCTTCCCAGTTCTTTAGATAAAACTTTGTTTGTTTTAACTAAGTATAGCCCAATTATCAACTAGGAATGATCACAGAAAGAACTCAGATAATCCAATAGAAGCAAAGAACAGCAAAAAAGTAATGATCCCAGGAAGAAAAAGCCATTAATTTTGTACCCAACGACGCTAGCCGCAGAAGCTTGAATTGCCAGAACACCGTTCTTCGAAAACCTTGAATTATGAAAACGGAAGCTACAGCTTTTGTCCCATGTCTGGTGGGCAAAAAGGCTATTGGGCCTTGGAACCTTGGAACTGCAGGGGCTGATCACGGCGGAGGAGGCGGCTGTCAACAGCTTCGCTTCCATTTTTCAAGCCAAAAACGTAAAAAGGAAAGATTATAAACAGATAGGTCGAGCTAGAATAACAATATATGTCAAAATTCAAAGAAAAAGATGCTGCGTTTGGTAGAAGCAAGGAAGAAAAAGACAAGAAGAGTTGGAGGGGGAAAAACTTTTTGACGCTAAGCTTTTGTGCTTGTGGATGGGTTGGTTTTCTTAGTGCGGGCAAAGTAGTTGAGGTACGTGGTAGGTGGAAAACACTATTTTATGATTTCTTCGGCCATTTGGCCTGATCCGCGTATATACGCAAGCAATACATGAATACATACAATGGGACAACGTTGGTAATGTTGTTGGCCAGGGGTTATAAATTGTTTGCTTTTAACATTAATTTGTTGAAATTACTAGTTTACCATCAAGCTGCTGCTCTAGTTCTATACGTCTGGTATGGATTGACAAGGCTACCCCCACGTGAATTGTTGGCCTTCAAGGGGCTGGGGCGATTAGTGGATGGCTGGCCAATAATTTATCAAAGTATGAGTCACGTGGAATTCTATATGTTTTCGTATCAACGTGATGTTATTTTAAAGGCTTTATTCAGTCGAATCAAAGTTGAGTTGGTGATTTGGGGTCAATATAATATGGACGAATTAATTGGATCAAAATTTGTAAGATTTAAATTCAAAACAAAGCATTGAGGTCATTAGGTTGAACGAAAATCATTCAATGCTCAAATTGAGGGTAGATTTAAAATTGAGTTGCGATTTGAATTGGTTTGATGTGGATAGATTAATTGGAACAAAATTTTTAGAGCATGAACTCAGAATAAAGCATTAGAATCGTGGGAGTCGTCAGAAGAAAACTTTTTGATACAATGTGATGTAGATGAATTAATTGGACCACATCCTTTAAAACCCAAATTAGAACATAGTGTTAAGGGTGTCGAAAGAAAATCCTTTAAATGTTCAATTCGTAGTTGATTTAAAATTGAGTTGGCCATTTTGGGTAGTGTATTGTAGTGAATCAAACTAGAATTTTTAAGATTTATAATCAGAATAAAGTATTAGGATCATTGCAGTTGCTGATCGAAAACTTTTTGAAATTCAAATTGGTAGTCAATTCAAAATAGAGTTGGTAATTTAGATAGACATAATGTGCACAGATCATTTAAACCTCTGATCCAAAATTTTTAAAACCCAAAATCATAACAGAGTATTAAGACCATTAGAATTGTTGAGAAAAAATTCTCCGACATTCAATTTAATAGTTGAATTGATAAAGGTAACAATGCAAAATAAAATGGATAGTATTTTATATTGCATATTCATTCATATTGTATTTCTGTTTACATTGAAGTTTCGTTTAATAAATATGTAATGAATGATGTGGCGTGATTATCTATATCCACTATGCTCAACAATGGAAATGCATAGAATCGAACCCTAATCATAAAATAGTAGAGAGAGAGAGGAGATGGATGGGGGGGGGGGGG
>JACGDI010003062.1:477176-487458 GCA_014898725.1 Jacaranda copaia
TTTTTCGAATGATAACATTGATAGGATTATATTATCCAAATTCAAACCTAAAAGCTCAAATCAATTAAATCATTTTATTAGAGAATATTTTCTTGAGCTCATATCGATAACCTAAAAGTTGGTTCTCACTTTGGGCAACAAAAGCTTAATTTTCTGTTGATAATTATTAAATTTGTGTTCATTCTTTTTACACTCTGTTTCCTTTTTTATGATGAAGTAGAGAATTGGCTCACATCCCATTTCATCATAACTCTACTTTGCAAAATTATGGCTTGGTAAAATAACTCCAACCCACGGTAACTACTAAGTGTGGGATGATCAATCAGGCCCAAAGTATGTGATATTTTTATTCTATTTGTTAGGCAATTTAGAATGAGCAATAAAATTACAATTTTATCCTCATAAATGGATCCCCATCTTAGCCCCCTCCAAGTCAGATGAAAACTTTTTTTGTTTCAATTTCTTCTTTTTTGTTATTCTTATATATTTTTATATCAAGATAGTAATTATTATTATTATATATTTATATTAAAAATAATTGAAAGATAAGTGATTTAATAGTTGTAATTGAGGTAACGATATTGATAGTAAAAATAAAATGTACCCTAAATTCTTCAAATTTTAAGCTCTTGTTTTCATGTGTAAGAATATTGTGTTGGAATGAAGGAAATTTATTTATATTAAACAAAAAAATAAATATTTTTTTGATCAAGAATATTTTAGTTTTTTAAAATTCATCCCAAAATTATCATCCATCAAAATAAACATTCAATACAATTATCTATTTTTATCATTCATATAATTCCACAAAATAAATATAATTTAAAAAATTATAAAATTATTCTAACCCCACTTTTCATCTCTTATCCCATCCCCTCACACCCTATATTACAAAGTAAACAGAGCCTAAGATAATACTAAAGGGCAGGGGATAGCTCCTGCCATCCCATACCATTAATAAATACGCGGGGCAATATGTGAAATACCTATATTATAGGGGCGCAAAGTGAATTTTACCTAAATAAAAATCTTATCTTCAGATTCTGATCTGTGCTGTCCATATATTCCAATTCAAAACTCAACGACCCGCCCATTTTCATCTTCACATGCGAGCTGATTTCTCTTCCCCAAGCACGGCAGAATGCAGATGCCGGCGCCAATTCGAGCTCCGACGTTTTTCTCCCGGCGAAGGCTTTTTGAGCAAAAACTCACAGACCTCCACAAATGCACGGACTTGAACCAACTAAAACAGCTCCACGCTCTCATATACAAATCCAATCTTCATAAAGACCCCTTCGTTGCACCGAAACTCATCTCAGCGTTATCATTGTGCCGAAAAATGGCGTTGGCAATCAACGTGTTCGATCAAATACAGAGCCCCAATGCTCATTTGTGCAACACTTTGATTAAGGCATATATTAGGAATTCTGAGCCTGAAAAAGCTTTTGAGGTTTTCTGTGAAATGCGGTGGTCGGGAATTTTTCCGGACAACTACACATATCTTTTTATTCTCAAGGCTTGTTCGGAGTTGAAATTCGTGAAAATGATCCATGCCCATGTGGAGAAATGTAATCTTTACTCGGATTTATTCGTGCCCAATTCGTTGATTGATGCGTACTCCAAGTGTGGATCGATGGGCGCTAGAGCAGCAAAGATGCTGTTTGATGTGATGGAGGAGAGGGATGTGGTTACTTACAATTCGATGATTACTGGGCTGGTGAAGGCGGGTGAATTAAAGGAAGCTAAAAAACTGTTTGATGAAATGCCTGAGAGAGATAGGGTGAGCTGGAATGCCATTTTGGATGGGTATGTGAAGGCTGGAGAGATGAACGCAGCATTTGAAATCTTTCAGAAGATGCCATCAAGGGATGTTGTGTCATGGTCTACCGTTATTTCCGGTTATGCTAAAACTGGTGAGATTGAGATGGCTAAGGTGTTGTTTGATAATATGCCACAGAAGAATTTGGTTACATGGACGATAATGATATCTGGGTATGCCAAGAAGGGACTTGCAAAGGACGCAATTGGACTTTATGATCAAATGGAGGAGGCAGGACTGCAGCCAGATGACGGGACTTTTGTTAGTATCTTATCTGCAAGTGCAGAGTCTGGTTTGCTGGGCTTAGGGAAGAAAGTTCATCAGTCTATTGTGAAAAGTAGGTATAAGTGTGGTATTCTAGTGAGTAACGCTTTAATTGACATGTATTGCAAGTGTGGGAGCTTGAACAGGGCATGGCATATTTTTAATGCAATGCAAAGAAAAGATTTAGTTTCATGGAATGCCATGATCCATGGCCAGGCCATGCATGGGCATGGACAAAAGGCTCTTCGGCTTTTTGATTGGATGAAACAAGAAGGATTTGCTCCTGATAAGGTGACTTTTGTCGGTATCCTGTCTGCTTGTAGTCATGCTGGTATGGTCAAGGAGGGGATTCGTTATTTCTACAGCATGGAGACCGTTTATAGGATTGATCCTGAGATTGAGCACTATGGTTGCATGATTGACCTCTTGGGTCGTGGGGGGCGCCTCAGCGAAGCTTTTACGCTTCTGCATAACATGCCATTTGAACCAAATGTTGTTATTTGGGGTTCCCTTTTAGGGGCTTGCCGAATGCATAATGCTGTGCAACTAGCGGAGGAGGTGCTTGATCAACTACTGAAATTAGAGCCAACCAATGCGGCAAATTTTACTATGTTGTCAAACATACATGCTGCAGCAGGAGATTGGGGAAGTGTTGCAAATGCAAGATTGCAAATGAGGAAGACAGCCAGCAAACGGCCTTCTGGAGCTAGTTCAATAGAGTTAAATGATGAGTTTCATGAATTCACTGTTATGGATACAACTCACCCTAAATCAGAGAGAATATATCAGACAATTAATGGACTGAGTCAGCATATTAAAAGAATTGCTTATATTCCAAATGTCGTCCTTTAGAAACTTGGTTATGAGCCAGGGGCAGATGCTGTTGATGTGGAGCAGGAAAGCCCTTGCACCTGATGTCCTCAAAGCCATCTTTGTTCAGGCATGAATCAGCAGCCATTACATTCCTGCTGAAATAAGTCACGGTAACTGCTTTCAAATTGTATTGTATAGTTGTAAAAAGTTTAACATATGGCAGAATTTGAAAGTGTAAATATAGTTGATTATAATTACAGATGGTAAACGTTACTGTCTGCTCATTCCCTTGAGCCTTTATCCTTTACGATAACTTCTGTAATTTTATTGAAAAACTCTATATCTTTGTGAACCCTGTGGGTGGTGTTTGTCTTCTATCCGAGAAGTCAATATGCTGGATTTGAGCACCCTCTGCATGAGGTTTGAATGAGGACCCCAGTTGTGCCTGGTTTAACATTATCTTGTCAAGATTTAAGGATAGTACTCTTGCAAGTTGCAATAGGGCTGATAACTTGTTCCTTGTCAAGATTAAGGGCAGCCATTTCTCTTTTCAGAGAATATAATTGGGAGCTGACCAATTTGTTATTAAATACTCCCCCATTTGAAACAGGGGATTGTTGTGCAAATGTGACGAATTTTATCACTAGTTTGATGGAGAAGAACCCAGAAAGAAGATGGATTCTTACTCTGTAGGATTGTCCAAGGGTCTATTCCTCTGCTCTTCCTCTTTTCAGATATGAAAAAATTCAGGCCACCAATCCCATAATGCCATGTGTCATATAATTCTTACTCCCAAGTTCCTTTTTGTACTCGGCAAAGAAATGGGTCCTTTGACCCCCACCATCCCATACAAAATTAATGCACTTTTCAGCCAACACCCAACAGTGAATAGAAAAATGGCCAAAAACAAAATACAGGACCGGCTGAAACTATGCCACACGGTCCCATAAAAGGACTTGAAGCCTTTTCCACTTATAACCTGGAGAAAAAAAAAAATGGCCTTGTGGCGTTGTAAGCCTTAATATAAGCAGGAAAAAAACAAAGCATCTTACTTGGACATTATGGGGCATAGAGCAATTCGTGGTGTAAATTCAACCTCACTTCCAGACGTAAATAAGCACAATATTTCCTCTTATCCTTAGGCTATACGCTATATCCAATACTTTTTCTGCATATATATTACATAAACATAGTTTCCTTCGTCATCAAATTGAGTTAGAAGTAAACCCACCATGGAAGCTTGCTTTCTCTCCTCAAATTCCTTCACAAAAACCACGGATGTTCTCCCCCCATTCAGAGGGAGAATTCCCATGAAAATCTACAACAATTGTCAAAGTAGGAAATTTGGTGCCCCATTTTCCGTATCATGTATGTGTTTCCTTTCTGTAATTATTCTATTTTTACTACTGTTTTAGTTGTACTAAATGGAAATTCAAATCTTTAGGTTGCCAATCGGGGCCAGGATCAGCGGATGAAGAGGGCCCTTTTCTCAGTTCCGACTGGCGAGCATTCAGGGCAAGACTCGTGGCCAGAGAACGAGCTTCGCTGGCGCCGCAAGAGCTTTCCTCCGTCGTCGATCCAGATGCACCTATTGACCAGCCTCTTCTGCCGATCACAATAGGAGACAAATGGGTCCACAGAATCCACGAACCCGAGAAAGGCTGCTTATTAATCGCCACAGAAAAGCTCGACGGAGTCCACATATTCGAAAGAACGGTCATCCTCATGCTGTCGACGGGTCCCATCGGCCCGACAGGGCTGATACTCAACCGGCCATCACTTATGTCGATCAAGGAAATGCGTTCGTCGGCATTGGACATAATGGGCGCATTTTCCGACCGGCCGTTGTTCTTCGGCGGCCCGTTGGAAGAAGGGCTGTTCTTGGTGAGTCCCAAACAAGGAAACAATGGAGTTGAGAAGAGTGGGGTGTTTGAGGAGGTAATGAAGGGATTGTACTATGGAACAAAGGAGACTGTGGGTTGTGCTGCTGAAATGGTGAAGAGGGATGTGGTTCAGTTGGGGGATATTAGGTTCTTTGATGGATATTGTGCCTGGGAGACAGAACAGTTGAGGGATGAGATAAAGGCCGGGTATTGGACTGTTGCTGCTTGTAGTTCAAGTGTTGTTGGGCTTACTAGTGTGGGAAGTGTTGGGCTTTGGGAGGAAATTCTTGGGCTTATGGGCCCAAGAAAAGTTTGGTGATTCTTTTAAGGGGGGTTGGGGTGGGGGTGGCTGCTTGTTTGGGCCTATGGAAGCCTTAATTGCCTGTTTAGGGTACTCAAATTTGTGTAAATAGAATTCATCTTGGTTGCTTCTGAATTTTGCTTAATGGGTTTACAGTATTAATGTAATTTTATGTTTGTTGATACAAAAAGACTGTGCTTCATATAGTTAAAAGTGATAATAAGAATCATACCTTAGTTGTAGTGTTTGTTGTACTCACAAAATGCTTGTTTGATTGTGATGCTTCTTTGTCAAAACCCATCAACGCATGCATTTGATTGCACTTGCTTTACCGACTGCAGGATCTACAATCCAATTGGTTGGTTAGGGCGTTAGGATTCACCCCAATGAAATTCTTTTTTATGTTTAAGTCCAACTGTATTGCTGAGAAAAGAAAAGAAAAACTAAATCAGAACAAATCGAAAATGAATTGTTTGGGGTGGTTTTATTCATCCAATCGAAGGATTCTGAATTTTTGGGGATCCTCTTTGACCTTCATAGTTGCCACCACTAACTCGACTTAGCTAAGTATCCTATGAGCAAGACAAGTTCCTTCGTACCTTAGTTTTGTTTCCCTAACATTTCTTCAAGACTACTTCTATGCGTGTCAATTCGAGTGAGTTGGATTAAGGGAGGGGTATAACATAAAAGTATAAAATTCAAATCTAACCTAACTTGATACTAAATCCAAAAAGTTCAACCTTAACCTAACCCACAAAAAATTGAGTTAAGTTCGGGTTGACTTGATTTTCTATCAAGTTACCCAATAACCTAATAAATTTGACCCAACACAACCTAATCCAACTTGATCTATATGTTTTATCTTTTATATTTATAAATTTTAATATCATAATTGAATAGAAGTTGGATTTACCAATAAAATTTATAATTCTACATAATCTTTAAGATCTAAGAAAGTATGAAACATAATAACTTTAAAATTTATCATGTCCATAGTTACTTCAAATACAAAAAAGTATTAAATCATTGTTCAATAAACAATTTTGATGACAATCATTAATGCAGAATTAACAACTAAATAATAAAAATTAAAGTCCAAAGTCAAAAACGTCAAATTAAAGTTCAAAGACAATTATGATGACAACCATCAAATCCAAAATTTTCTTTTCCCCAATAACTAGTTTCCTCCATTAATTCATAATCCATAACTCTAGAAAGAATTCTTTTTTTGATGTGTATTGGAGATTTTAAGATTTTTGAAATCTTGGATATAAAATTTTTCTTGGTTTAGATTATTGGATATAAACTTTTTAAATTTAAATTTTATTTTTAATTAGCCATTTATTTTTGGATTAGGTCGGGTTGAGTTAGGTTTACTTGGTTATTGAGTTTTCAGATATAGCAGGTTGACTCGAAACCAACCCAATCTTATTCTCTTTTCTTGGGTCACTTTTGGGTCCAACCCAATTTGACTCAAATCTAAACCTGATATTTTTCAGGTGGGTCATTATTAAGTTGTCAAGTTGGGTTTGATTTTGACACCTTAATACTATTTATCACTCTTATATGGTGAACCTTTCTTACTAATCCAATTAAGGTTGTCAACAAGTCATATTCAAATCAATCTATATTATTTGAATCTAAATTTGATTGTCTAAAATTGTGTTTGAATTCGACCTAATATCTTATAAAATCTTTATTAGTAAAAAACATATTTGAATCAAATGGATATCTCGTCCAACTTGATTTAATCTTTTTTCTTTTCTCTTTGAATTGTATAAAAAATCATATTTATAAAGTAATTCATGTCAAATTTGAGTACTATAATTTGAATCGAAATTAAATCAGATTTGAATTAAAATCCAATCCCATAAAAACCCTAAGTCCAATTGGCTCGGTTTTGTTCGGCCCAAGCCAGGAGACACCTCTTCCTGCTCCGCCCATATTAACTAGGCTTGGCCCATTGCACTTGGGCCTTAGAACCATGCTGGCATCCGGTTGATTTTCCTTTATTTTGCCCCCCAAATTGCAAATTGCAATATGCTCATCTCAAAAGCGTACAATCTACTAGCTTATTTGGGAAATAATGGTTCTCAGTCACAAGTATGTTTCTCTTGGCAATTTTCTTGAATGAAGTAAAATTCGAGTTAAGGTGGACTGAATTATTGGAAAACGATGGTACGGGAGATTTTAGAGGCTTGTCCACTCTACTGCCGAAAGCTGATCGACAAAGCTTCTTTCCTTACCTAAAGCAATTAATATTTAGGCAAACTCTGCTCAAGTGGGTCACATCTAGGGCTCTCAACCGATTAGATTTTAATCCAACGCCTATCAATTGCAGTGCATCTCGTCTTCTCAAAATTTCCCTTTATCCTATTACCTATTATTATTTAGAAATAACATAAAAATAATTTAAGTCTTTAAATTTATATTCATTATATATCTTGTTTTGATATACCTCACTAAAATTATAGGAGCATATAAATAAAAAATTCAATAAAAAGTCAAACATAATATATTAAAAGAGTTGCTAAACCCATCTAATAGGCCTACTTAAAAATGGGCCCCATAAGTCTTATGGGTTCAATCTTGCCAATTACTTAACTAGTATAAATACTATCCTTCATAGTTGAGAAGGGCATTGTCGCATTGGATCACTTATTTTCTAACTCAAGCATTGTCTTTATGTGAATGTGTTATTAGAGCATAAATTTACTATTCAACAATTTTTTAGAAAGAGCCTCAAATTCAATTCCATGCAGCATCTTCAGTTATTTGACAACAAGTTTAAGTCAGTTTTTTCTTGAAGAATTATTCATTAAGTGTAATGGATTTTCTTGGACCTTATATTTCAAATATTATATACTTTTATATCGTTATTATTCATAACCATTGCAACTGTTTATACTATGATTGTTCACTATTTAAGAAAAAAGTACAATCATTTGTTGAGTCTTTATATCGATAACAAAATAACTACATCATCAAGCTTTTGTTTTGGTTTTTAAGCAGGTAGAGAAGAAAAATACAGTAAACTTTTGCTGGTGAATATTTTTTTAATTAATTTTTAGTTTGAAAATGTCATTTTGGGGTAAGTTGCAATAATAAATAATGGTTTTAAATTTCTATTAATGGGTAATGTGCTAAAATGATGAATTCAATGAAATAAAGTTGCTTTCACCTTGATTCAATTTTAAATATTTACTATTCAAAACAAATGGAGCAATTATGAAATTCAGTTTTTAATTCATTTAAGATTCAAATTCAATTATATTTAGAGGGTGTTTAGGTGAGCTTATAAGATGTCAAAAAATGTTTGGTAAATTTTTTTTAAAAAAAAAATTATAAACTTTTAAAATAAGATGTTAAGAGTCTGTAAGTTTTTTTTTTAAAAAGTAAAGAGTTTCTAACTTATTCTTAAAATCTTAACAAACTCTCCTAATTTTAATCATTTGAATTACAAAATTACCATTATTAACATCTTATGAACTCTAAAATCTTATTTTCTTCAAGCATTTTAAGAACTTATTGTTTTACAAAAAAATTCTAACACCTTATAAGTTTCAAAAATATTTTATAAGATGCAAGAACTTATTAGACCTTTTAAATAAGTTTAGCCAAATACCCTTTTAGTTTTATAATCCTTTTTTCCAATCTATATCTTGCAATTCTTATGTTTAATCCACTTCGATTTAGTTCTTGAACCGAAAATTGTTGGCAATCTTTAGTGTCAATTTATCTTTCCTTAACAATGTAAATATTTATCCCCACTTTTTAAAGAAACTTTTGCTATTAATGTATCAATAAATTTCTTTTTCTTTGGGGTGATGATTTTTTTTTAACTTCCTTAAACAGAGTTGGTTCTAGCTTTTGCAGCTTAATAAGTCCAAAATGTCAAAATAATTGTTTGGGGTTCTTAATTGAAGTATTGAACATATCTTTATCTTTATGTAAAGCGTATAAAACAATTAGAAGTAGCTTAAATATATTCTTTAACAAATAGAAAAACAAGGACACTAATAGAAGTGTTAGCCTAGACAGCTAGATCTTGCAAATAGCCAAAATTGCTACCCTAGGATTAAATGTAGTGCTTAAGAAGTGATGTATGCTGGCCCGCAATTCACCTAATAGTGTACCAGAAACTTCTCTTCTTATTCAATTTGTGCATCTTTAGATTAATTTGAGAACATGATCTTGAAATACGGTAAATATTAGGATTGTTGGTGAGTTCGGTGAAAATTCTTGAATAGTCAAATTAATTATAGTAGAAAAGGATTAATTGATCTTGTTTATATGGTTTTATCTAGACGATCTACTGTTTTTCAATTCAATGATTCTTCTTTTGGGTAGTGCACGTGAATAATCCGTTAACCTGATCTAGTGAGCCACTGAATGGTGTAAAGGAGATCTATTTTAACTATCCCACATCAACACCAAATTTTATGTATTTACAATAAAAGTTTTAATACAAAATGATGGAAAATCGTTAAATTACATGAAATAATGTTTATCTTATAATTTTATAGCATTTTTATGTACATGTTCAATATTTCATAAATTACTCGATATAAGATCATATATAAATTCGCACATTATGCATTATTAGAACTCAAATAAAAATGAAGGAAAATTGAAATGGGTGATATGTATTACCTAAAAAGACAATTATTCGTCAAATATAGGTACATACTAAAAGAGAAAAAAGGTAAAGTGCCACTCCCTCAACCCATTCACCCCCCTCCCCACCCGATCCCCAACAAGCCCCACCCCCCACCCTCAAAATAATAATAATAATAATAATAATAATAATAATAAATCCCCAAATTATTTTCTTTCATGGACACATGACTTTTCTTGATGAGCCTCGGTGATAACCTGTATAAATGACAAAGGGATATCAAATCTTCAACTAATGTTTGCCCAAGACAATCTTAAGGAATAAGGGACCATCTAATGCATTGACAAGAGGACAAATATAACAAGCCATCTATCAATTTCTTCCTACTTATGAATACCATCTAACCCTTGACTCCAACAAGATAATCATTAATCACAAAAATATACTTGATGTTGCTACGAGCTAGAAGGTCCAAAACTCCGGTGGACTATAGTGATTTTGGACTTGAGATCTGTAATCAGGAACTCACGTAAACTAGCCGAGATACCCCCGGCTAAGGCACTCCGACGCTCAAGTTAGTATTC
>JACGDI010003086.1:1213-37944 GCA_014898725.1 Jacaranda copaia
CAAATTTTTTTGAAAAATTCTCAAAGCAATTAGATACGTTGAAAAAAAAATTATCTGAAAATAGAACTTCTAAGATCCTCAAATCAACACCACATTAGCTAACACTTGGCTTTTTAAGAGCGTGGAAGCTGTCCTGCAACTATCCTGAAAAATTAATTTTTTCAACCCAAATGGTTCTTTTTGCTTGTCAAATGTTTTTGAAAAATTCTCAAAGCATTTAGATTCTTTGCAAAAAAAATTATTTCTGAAAATAAAACTTCTAAGACCCGTAAATCAATACCACATGAGCTAGCACTTGGCTTTTTATGAGTGTGGCAGCAGCGCTGCAAAATTTTTGGAGGCGATTTGGTAAGGTGATCATTGCAATCTTCTTGCTGCACCACTAGCAGGCAGATTTTGGAAACAGTGAAGTGTTCACTTGATACTCCTTGGATTTGCTAATCAAGGTAATCCTCTATATAAATTTGAATGATAGGCATGATTAGATCCTTGATTTGCTTGTAGGCACAAGTTTGATGTTTTGAAGTTTTGATTTTAGATCTTAGTGTCTATCTTGCCTTCAATCGTGTCATCAAACTATAGCATCCAGGGGCAATGGTCCTCAATGTATATGGTAACTACAACTTAAGCAAAGGTATTCTCCAGCAAGGTGTTCAAGGCCTTTTGAGTTATCTATAGAATTAGATATTGGGAAGGTAGTTCTCGTTGCGCCGACGTCTCCTCTTGTGTTAGTTACATTTCTTGGGTAGGCTCTAGACTTAACGTGATTGTGCTTTAGGTTGGTGGTTCTCCATATTTTCCAACCTTGAGACCACCTCATTGTTAAAATCTTAAACTCTAGATCTCATCTGCATACTCAACGTTCCATCTTCTTTATTCAAAATTCCCTCCGATAGCGCTAAGATGATGCTAAATAGAGCTAAAATCATTTCCAAAAGTTAGTAGGATTTAGTGTTTGTTTTCTTTGGAATGCAATGCAGACAATTCTAAGTTCTCAATTTTTTGCTCATAATTTTTCATGCCCAATTTCTCTTTGGACTTTAGAAATTATAATTTTTTTCTTAGCAAGCTTTGGCCTAATAGGATTTTGATGACCTTCTATTGGACTTAGTCAATTTGGTTCTATGACCATTTGATTCATTTGTTTATTTAATCAATTGGACCATTTTAATCTATGATTAGTTTTAATTGGACCTTTTAATGTATGTTTAGTTTTTTAATCTTTGTAAACTTAATTTGTCATATCATAATAGTATAAGTGAGATGGCCTAATGCTCTAGTAAGCTACTTTACCACATGTAACATAGTTAATGTGAAATAGAATCTTTCTCTCTTACATTTCTTTTATCTCTATATGAATTTTTTATCATAATAATAATAATCCATGGTCTATATATTCCTCCATTCTATCAGTCCAAAATTTATGCCATAATGTTTATGTTAAATTCAATCTATAGTGGTTATCATTGTGTACCAAATTTTTTCTTTGGATATGTGTTAGGCATCCACACTGGCCCCTATTAAGTTGTTGATGATTATAGAACTTAGTCTTTTCCATGACGGAGGTTAGATGACTATTAAGGAAAAGTGCAAGGTCACAGAGGACTTAGAAAAATTCTTTTGAAATGAGATTAGCACCTCCAAGGGATCATAGGATATACATCTGAGGTATAATCTCATGAATGACTTATAAGAGTTCATTTGATCATTTTAGGCTCAATAGGACTCTATCGAGTCTTAGGTTTCAGTGGTGTTTTTTAATGTTCAGAAAAAGTAAATTTTTCTGAGGGATTTCTGATTGCATTGATTCTACAACAAGCAAGAAATAATTTTGAATTCTTTATAGAGACTGTGTATACATCAGATATAAATGCATAGATTTACGTATCACAATGAGGTAAGAATTTGCTCTACTTCATGATTCACATAAAATCTAGATGTTGTCAAGGGATCTTCTTTGCTCAAAGATCTTTCAAGAGCACAATGTGAAGTTTTGTTTTCTCCTCAGTATTAGACATTTTCCTAAATTACTGAGGATATCTTCACAAAGTAGATGCCTACAAAGTGGGTGTCTCTACGACCTATTAACTGTGGCATTATCAACTCATTTTATGCATGCGGGGGTCTTCTGTAGATGTTAAGTTATTTTTTAAGTTCATGAGTTTTTGTTCAATGTTGATTGTTTTTGTGATGGGAGTTCATTCCTACCTAAGGTGTTAGACATTTTGAGATTTTTAGGTCATTCGTTTTTACAGGTCAAAGTTTTCAATGAAGTAGAGGTTAGAGTTCTTTGGTTTAATGTAGAGACGAGGTTTAGGGGTAGAAAGAGATAGTGCTCACTCAGTAAGGCACTTGGCAAAGCCCTCAAATAGCTGGGTAATGTGGTCAATAGCCCTTAAAATTTTTCGGTATAACTTAGAATTCTTTGTAGCTAGCACTTCAAAGATCCTTTAGGTTTTTTTCTAATGTTTGCATGCATCAAATGAAGTAGAAATTTTATTGTAAAACTTTTATGCTCCTAATACTTTTTGAGTTCTCTTGCAAAGTTAAGTTATCCTTGGAACCCTTCAGAGTACCTCTTAAAGGTGTTTCTTTTAGGACCTTTTAGATGTGCTATTACATTACTTCACCTTGCATGAACTTGGGAGGTCTATTGCAAAGACGTCACTTTGGATTTCAAATATTTTTCCATTTTGTGCAATTTTGATCCTGTCATTGGGAGTATCTTTTAGCAATTTTTTTTTAAGAAGGGGTTGTGGTTTTCACAAGTGCCCCTTTTCGTTCTTTAGATAGTTAAGTATGAGCAAGATGTTGCTTTCATCGCATTGTTGAATTATGTATCTTTATTATGGGAGTTAAAGCTGAATTAAACCTTTTTTTATCAGCATAGAGCCACGTAGATAATTTATTGTTCAAGAGCCTTGTTGCTTTCGTAGCTTCTTCCTCACATTATTGTGATCACACTATTGAAGGCACATGGCCAGGCACTAGAGCACTTGTTCATCTTGGTGGCCCAAGTATCTAAATGAGTGCTCGTCTTGGGCATCGAAGACGGCAGGTTCTTATCTTGGGTGCCTATCTTAGGTGCCCTGTCATCCATACTATTCTTTGATCACTCAGGCTTTGACAAATGTTATAAATATTTATTCGTTTCACAGATAAGACCATTCAAGGAGCTTTTAGGATTTTTGCTAAAACTTGGCACTCAACAGAAAAACTTATTTCTCTTTATTCCAAGGGACTTAGCTAAAATATTTAGTGTGGGTTCACTTATTTTGTGAATAACTCAAAAAATCCCCAGGTCATGACAACTTAGCGTTCCCTTTCTATACAAGCAAATGCCTAGCTCACTTTTTGGTATTGTTTCTTTTTTATTCACTTGGTCAAATGAATAACTTCTAAAAGTTATCAAGTTGTTAGTTCAATTCAATGTAGATTGATAGCTTGTGGATGATACATTGAGCCAAATCTTGTCAAGGTTTTTTGCAAGTTCTATCCAAAAGGATTTTCTTAAATTGCTATATAGCATGGTGCATGAATGTATATGTGAACCTCAAGAAGAAGTCCCTTTGTGGTGCATAAACAACTAAATTAGACTCACTTAAGTGCTTCATTGGTGAGGTCTTATTACAGTACATAACGTTTTGCATGAAATTTCACTGAGCTTCCAATAGTGTAGTTTATTATGATTCTTGGGCATCAGTTGTTCGCTTTTTCCTCTTTGTTGTCTTCTCCAATGCTTATGGCATAGTTTCTATCTTTGACTAGGGACTTCAAGAAATTTTTGGATGAATTTGCATTTATGCTCTAGTCAATTATTTGAGTTGGTTAAGTTGTCAAAGGAATTCAACAAAATGATGGGACACATGGAAGAGGTGCAAAACCTCTTTGTATAAAGTTTCATTGTAAGTCCCTTTTACCACGTCTCAAATTTGTGACATGATATAGTAATGCCTATAAGACCAAAGACTCAGAGAAACTAAGCCTCAAATCTAATAGGGTATGCTAAATTCCCAAATATTTTATTAAACAATCCTAAAAACAAATCATTACAATGAAAAATAATTTAAATACTTAAGTACCCAAAACCTCAAAGAAAATTTCCTAATAAATTAACTAGAGATTTTAAACATCAAATAAACATATTCCAAAAATACCAATCTCTTGTCACCATCCCTAAAACTATTCATCTTTCTCTTTATGAACTAAGGTTTCTACAAAAAGGTGAACCAATAGCTTATGAGTGACACTTCACCTAGTATATAAATCTGCTTCACCTCCTACCGAATTTGAGCATGTATAATTATCAAATAGAAGAAAAGAAATCATTGAAGACAAAAATATTCATTTTAAAAAATATAACAATTAGTATACAAAGATTCAAGATTAATATTATCAAAGTGAATCACAAAACATGTTTTTTTTTTCCAGAGTAATTTTGAATAGAGATTACGCATTTATCAAAAATCTTCATTAGTTAATCATGCTCTTGATCTTTTGAGGATTCTAATTGATTATCTTGGCCAAGATCTTAACTATAATGTTGTTAACTAGTTCATAATTTTTAACTACAATGCCATTAATTGCATTAACTACAATGCCATTAAGTGGCGCTAGAACTTTTAACTACAATGTCGTTAATTGGCTTAACAAATTTTAATTATAATGCCATTAAGTGGCGCCATAAATCTTAACTGCAATGTTGTTAAAGGACTTTAGAAATCCTAACTATAATGCCATTAAGAGGCTTTAGAAATCTTAACTACAACACCATTAAGTAGCTGCAGAAATCTTTTGCTACTATAGCCCCGTAGCACAGCTATGGAACTCAATCCTACAAGTAATTTCTCTATTATTTAGAGCACAGTTCCTTTTATTATTTTTATTTCAATAGAAAATACAATGTTTCATGCAAGATTATGAAAATTTTTATTTTACAAGCTCAAATCCTAAAAACAATAAGTTTTAGGCATGCAAAAAAATCTTATGAATAGTTAAATAGTTGCAGACATAATAATTCTACAACAAATAAACCATTAGATTTAAGAATTCAATGTGCAAAATCACCTATTTCGTATACAAAAACAATTTAGTTATGGAGAAAATATATTTTTAATGCAAAGAGAATAGACATTTACTTGCTATTTCATGTAGAAAACATTTATGTGAAGAGAATATTTTCAATAGAAGGAAGAAAGAAATTTATTTACACCAAAAATCTTAAAATCCAAAATTTTCGTAAGATTTGATCTGCCACTTAAGTGTTCACTAATTCTATGATAGAAACAATATTATTTTAGTACCCAAGAGTAAATTTCATGCAGAATTTCTAAAGGACAACAGAAAAATTGACATTTTTGTGACGTTTGTGTATTGACTACTATATTTCCTACTATAGATGCATTAATACTACTAAGCTAAGTATTTAGACAAACTAGAATTCATATCTTTTTGATATAAAAAGGTCACTATAATCTTAACGCCTCATATTTGATCGGATCTCGATCCCAGGTAATGATAACTTAATGCCACAAAGTTAATTCTAAAATCCCAACCTTATCAAAATTAGGTAGTTACTAAATTCCCTAGAATCTTCAACTTGTCAGGATTGGATATTTACTAAAATTCCCAAGCTCATGACTAAATATCCGAAATCCTAACTTTTTAATGATTCAATAATTTTGAATTTTAGCAAACTATTACCATAGTTTAGTAATTAAATAATAGAGAATATCTATGATGAATTTTTGCCTGAAAATATGGCGGTACAAAAAAGGAGGTCGTAAGATTTCATATCACCTATATTTATATGATTTTAGCTAACTAATATGTCTAGATACCTTATGGAGGTCAAAAACTATCCAAATAGAGTTTTAAATTGATGGGAATACCTCTAGAATTATCCATGTATCAATAAATCAAGGGGCATAAACAGATATTAAACAGATCAAATACACTATTTTGATATTCGTATTTATTTAACTTTTCAAATATTCAAATATGGATATGAATTTGATGCAAATTTAAGAATAATATCCAAATTCGTATCTGTCAAATATTGGTCAAATTTGGATTAATTCGTATTTGATTATAATTATTCAAATGTATCCATATTTGATTAAACTTATTCGTATTTGAATTATTTCTTTGATATTCATATTTGATAATAATTATTTAGATATCTATTTACAAATATCAAAATACATGGGCCTATGAACCTCTAACAAATACATATTTTTTAATTAATAGAAGGAATAATACAATTTTATTAAAGAAAAAAAAAGCAACCAAACAAGTAGCATAATTTCTAATTAATAATTGACTTTATAATTAATTATTATTACTAATTAATATTAATAATAGAATTTAAGTATATTAGTTATAAAGTCAACCAACAATAATTATGTTGATTAACTTTATTTTTCAATTTGTTCTCTATATTACAATAATTTTTTAAATTTATTCTTTTTTCTTCCCAATTCTTCAATTATAATTTATATATATAGATTATGAGATTTTTATTGAAAAATATAAATAATATATTATTTAATAAATATATATTCGAAGCCAATAAGAAATGGATCAGATACACATTTACTATATCAATATCAATATATAATCGGATATCTACTAATCAAATACTAATAATATCCACTTTAAACAAATGTGGATAAATTTTATATAAATAGATACGAATGCGAATGATAAATAAATTTTTGAATATCCATTTACGAATTTACATAAATCCAAAAACACCATAATTCTTTTTTTGTTTTTGTTTTTTGTGTCATCTTTAACTTGATAATCATGGACCTAAGCCTATAATTACTTCATAATAATTTTTGGGCTTATTTTCTATACTAGTTATGGGCTTAATCAGAACTTAAAATGAATTAAATAGTTTAGGTTGTTATTAGACCTAACCTATAAAACACAAATGCCATTTATGGACTTATTTTTATACTACTCATGGACTTTAAGAATTTTGGTTAACTAATACATCCAAGTCACTAATTAAATATGGACAAAAGATTAATATTTCTTTCGCCATAAATTGGTATTTATAGTAGCTAGCTTAATCCTTAACATAATACTCAATATATGAAGTTCCAATCAAATAATTGACTTGATAAATTCTACATCTTCAATGAGCAAGCAATCTTTACAAAATTATTAATAATCTAAAGTCTATGTCCTTGAGATTGCAAGTAAAAATCAAGCAAGTACCTAAAATGGAATCCTTAATAGCCCCTAAAAGAACTCAGTTTATATCTCATATTTATTTTCAATTAAAATTCCTAAAATGTTGATTGAGCCCTAAATAAATTGTATGCTCACATTCTAGGAGAAGAGCAACCCAAGAATATTAGTGAAAATCAACTTATATTACTCCATTATTCCTAACATCCACTTTTTTTCCTCTTCTTTTGTTCTCTAAAAGATAAAAGTTCACTGCTAACCACATGTTCTTTTATTTTAGATCCCATAACATCGAAGCCAAATCTTAAAGAAATTCAGGTGCTTCTAGAGGTATAATTAATAATACTTCTAAGATAAACTATAATAATTCATCTTAAGACTTAGAGTATTACATTCTACCCTCCTTACAGAAAGGTAGGATCTCAAAACTTCTAACTTCCTATATTTCAATATAATCCTTAGGTTTGTAGGTAACTTCTCTAGTAATATGCATGTAACAATCAAGAAAATTGTTCGACTACACAAAGTCCTAACCATCATTGTATTATATCAAGATTCAAAATTTATGTCGAGGCTTTGGAAAAGTCTACAAAACCATCTAGGAACAAAATTGAGGTTCAATTCTACTACCCACCCACAAACAAATATACAATCGGAATGCATTGTATAGATTTTGGAGGATATGCTAAGGGTCAGTATGCTAGACTTTGGAGAAAGTTAGATGCAGCATATTCCATTGATAGAATTTGCCTATAATAATAGTTATCAATCAACAATTTAGATGGCACTGTACGAAGTCTTATACGGTAGGAAACATTAATCTCTAGTACACTGGGATTTGGAAGAGCACAAAGGAAATATTGATAAGTCTCTGAGTATTATAAAACCTAAGATGACACAATAGATAATTGAAAAAGTGCAAGTAGTCAAGCAAAAAATGTAAGCGGCCTAGGATAGATAGAAACGTTTTTCAAATACTTGAAGGAAGGATCTATAGTTCGAAGTTGGAGATTAAGTATTTCTCAAAATTTTTCTAAGAAAAAGAGTTAGATGAATTAGTAAAGGTGGAAAACTTAACTCAAGATATGTTGGGCCCTGTGAGATATATGAGAAGATAGGACTAGTTGAGTATTATCTCATGTTACCCTAAGATTTGAAAAGAATACATGACATCTTCTATGTGTCGCAACTTCGAAAGTACTATCCTAACCCTTCTCACATCATATCACCCAAATGCATGCAATTGAAGAGTGATCTAACATATAAAGAGAAAACCATACGTGTCTTGGATTGGCAGGTCCAAAAGCTCAAAAATCAAAAGATTCCCTAGGTGAAGGTGTTGTGGCGCAACCCTAACATTGAAAAAGCAACAAAGGAGAGAGAAGATCTCATGCACCAACAATATCCCAAACTCTTTAGACTTCTAGGTGAGAAATTGGGGGACTAGATTCGTTTAAAGGAGGGAGTCTGTAACAACCTTAGAATTTTCTTGATTGCATTAATTTATTGCCATTATTTGTATTTCTATGAATTTTAACTTATTAATCATTTTTAGAAATTTTGTGGATAATTTATAATTTTAACAAACTTGATTTCATTTTATTTGAAACATTTGGGACCAAATCATAAATTTTAAGGACTTAATTGCACAACTTTGAGAAAGGCCAAGGTTTGCATGAAAGGCCCTAAGTCAATTGGGGGGTCGGCTTTTATTTTTATAAGTTCCTAGACCTAATTGCATGACTCTAATTCTTTCTAAAGTTTAATTTGAGATAGGTGTTTTAGGTAGTGGGTTTCATGGTTTGCAACTTGAGGACTCTAGACATACACTTGCATTCAAGATTGGTGAACTACTAGGGATAAATTTTGAAGAAAAATTCACGATGATAGACGGTGGTGTAGTTTTTGTGTAGCATCAATTGAGGCCCTTCCTGGCAGTGAAGTTTGTAGCTAATGGTGGCATTGGCAACTCTCATTGAGAGAAATAGTTTAGTAGTGAAAGTTATCCATTTCGATGACAGTGGAGTTGAGGCAAAATTTGTTCCTTAATGCTAAAATCATAATGGTGGTCTCAGTTGTTAGATTTAAGGTTTCGATTGAGTGATTCATAGGTTAAATAGTTAGAAAAGGCTCAATTATATATATGTTGTTGTATTGTATTGCTTGAAACCTTGTATCCTAGCAAGAAAGAGTTTATCAAGGATTGTATATATACACAGACCATTCATAGATTGAATATTATATAATTGTGGTTTTGGATGTATTGTACTATATGCCAAATTAGGATTTTATGAGTTTAATAAGAAATTAAACCTTGATTTGTGAATAATAGAACCTAAATGATATTGTTGAGGTTAGAAGAGAAATTAAGTAATTACTGTCATTTAGGTTGATATTATGAAAAGATCGTGTAATAAAGGATTAGTCTATTTTTTGATAAGGGAGAATGATATAAACACCAAGATTAATTTTGGTAATGCTAGCGTTATTAGCCATTATTGTGATAATAGTGTCGTTTAAGCCTTAAACTATCATGTTAAATGGTTAATTAGAGATTTTAGATTAATAGTCAACATGATAGTAATGTATTAGGAGTCAAACATGAATTTTGACTATAATTATGCTCTTTTGGTTAGGTGATAAAGAGGTGGGTCCCGAGGACTAGTGAACTATTATTTTTAGGTGTATTTCCTAAGATAATGGAGATGAGGGTCTGCCATTCTAGCCTTATTATATCTATATGTTCTAGTGGCATAACCCTTGTGAAGGTGAACTTGCTTGATTGTACTTGCTCGCAATTTCTTGAATGGTACTTGCTCATTCTATCAAAATATGTACTTGATTGTATACTTGTTTGTAATTGGTTACTTGACTTGCATACTCCCTTGAGGGTTAATACTTGTTTCACCTATTGAGTTGTTCTTGTTTGTTCTGGTACCCAGAACTCCTTTTGTCGTGATCAGTACTTGTTACTGTTTAGTACTTGTTCTATCTTAAACTATTAGCAGAAGTCTCATCGACATGCTTGTTTGTTTATATCCTATTATCCAGCTAGTTGGCTTGACTGTACTTAGGCCAAGTGCCAATTCTATATAGAATGCTGGGATACTTGGGACACACTTTGTAGTCTACTTAGGTGTCCATGATACACTAAAAAACCTACTTAGGTATTAATGGTATGCTAAGCAGTCCGCTTAGGTATCTACAATGTGCCATATAGTTTGTATGGGCACATCAATTGTATGCTAAGCTATCATGCTTTGGAAGAACTTGTTTGACTAGTATAAGGTGATTTGATACACATGTCTTAACTAGTTCTATTGGAATGTATATATAGAAGGGTTTGCTTTTCCATACTCATTTCTTACTTGATTGTAATATGTTCTTGAAGTAATAAGATAGAAGAGTTTCTTATTTGCTATTCTTGTTCTTGCTTGAATTGTAACTGTACTTATGTTACTTGTTGAATTTTAAATCTATTAAAATGCTCTCTCCTTGATAGGTTTCTAATACTACTTAATATATTATCCCTTACTAAGTCTATTGGACTTACCCCTATTTCTATTATTTTGCAAATAAATTTAAGTGGGAATGAAAAATTTTGATTTGGAATGAAGAGATGCTCCTTTTGTAATAGATTGGCGTTCTTATGTATATATGGCTTACTAGTATGTTATATGTGAACATAGAGATGTTGAGAGGCTATCTTGAGGTTGTATATATATTTTGTTGAATGTCTAAGAATGGACCCTTGGCTCAAATACTTATGTTTGCAGCAATAGTTAATATGAAATTTTCGTTGCATATGGTATGATGACATTTGAAAGAAATTTTATGGGTGTATTGCTAGTATCACAATTTCATATTTAAGGTTGAATTGTTTTGATTTCTTAGCTTAGGTTTACCATGAGTAGGGTAACAGATTTATATAGTAATTCCACCCCCCATTCTTTCCTATTTCTCTCTTGCATGCACCATCTTCAACCTTCAATAGTGACTTCTAGGGTGGCGACTCAAACTAGCTAACTAAATCAATGATTTCTTTTATCTCTCCATGGCGACCACACCAGTACTAAGAACTTCTCAAGCTGACTGGTAAAATGCTGAAAAACTGAAGCTCAAAGTGAACTCCCAACGGCGATGATAGGTCTCCCAACTTTGGCAACTAAAGCTTGAATATGAGTAGTGGGTTTTGACAGGTTCAGCTCAAGGGTCAACATACTGGCTCCAACTTTTAGTTATGGCCATCAACAACAGTAGAATTGAGCAAAATCACCACAGCAACATTAAGACTTTGGAGTGGCAATTGGAGGCCTTCCCAGTGGTGATTGTAAAAATTGACATAGGCATTTTGTTGAGTGAGTTTAAAAGCTTTGATTAAAGGTCAAGTTGGCCTATTCCAGCAGCAAACAATGGCTGTGGCGTGGTGATGGTTCTCAAACAACTTTTTCATCTCATTGCGATAGTTCTAGTGGTGGAATTGATTTGTGGTTTCAACGTCTCGACAAGACGATTTGGATAAAAGTTGGAGTTTGGGAATAAAATTCCTTATGTTGTTTTATTCTTATTAAACATGTGTTGTAACACAAATACAAGTATGAAATATGATATGGAACCAAGGTTCGATCATGCATGTGTATTTGGATATCTTAGTGAGCCCGAATTTGTATTATTGTATGATAATATTGGGATTCATTGAGTTAATCGGGAGAAAAAAACCATAAATTTTATATTAAATCGAAGAGGATAAAGAATTGATATAAGAATTGGTCTTATAAATCATGCATGTATGATTTTAACCATTTAGCAGACTCAGATTTAGTATATTATGTGATAATCTTTGTTGAGTAAGTAGATTAGGTATTAAAAATCCTAATTTTGTGGATTTGAGACATGAGTAAAAATAATTGAGTTAATTAAGATAATTAGGCCATTACTTTGATATGGGTTAATGATATGAGGTTAATTATATAAATAAGGGCCTAATTGTACCTTTTTGCTATTACCGAGATAAACACTATAAATATTCCCGTATTAATGGCATAATTAGCCGTATCATAATTAAAATACTAATCAAACCCTAAAACTACCATATTAGATGAATAGCTATCGATTTTAGATTATTGATAGTATTTTTGTAATTAATAGGATTGTATGTGGATTTTGATTAAATGATACTATTTTGGTTAGGTGATGAAAAAGTGGGTTCCACAAACTAGTAGACGGTGATAGTAGATTTGAGGCTATTGAGGTGAGGATCTAACCTCTTGGGTGTTTATTTTGTATGCTCTAAAAGACTCTACCAATCTGGCACTTAATTATACGTATCTATCATTTGTGATAAAACCCTATGAAGGTTAAACTTGTTTCTATGTTGTAATTGCATCTTGATTATTGAAATTCGTGAGTCCTTCGAGATGCCATTTGTTATTTGTTACTTGTTTCATAAACCCCTGTGAGGGTTTGTCTCATTGATTCTCGCTTCTAATATTGTTCAATTGTTTGGCATTGTAAGCATACTTGATTATTGAATTTATCTATAGATACTTACACGAAAAATCTATTTGGGTCAAGTGCTAATCCCAATAGAATGCTTGGGTTACTATTCTAGACTGGTAATATTTTATTGGTGATAAAGATAGTTACATTGGCTAACCTGGTTTGCAATCTTGACTTTGGGCAGTCGGGGTCGATGTGGCCTGAACTTGATCGATGAGGATTTGTCTTATCAGTTCATGTGTTTGCAATCTTATCTTTGGGGGAAGTTAGATCGGCGATGATTGGTCTTACCAATTTGTGTTGCAACAGTTTGGCAAGTTGGCCACTCATTGAGGTGATATAAAGAGGTAGGCAATTTTACAGTCATATTGTTTATACAGATTTGAGGTAACATAAAGGGTTGGGCTATTTTATGGCCATATCATTTATACAGAACTAAGGAAATATAAGGGGAAAAGTCATTTTATGGTCGAGTTATTTATACAAAACCAGCAAATATAAGGGAGAAGGCTATTTTACGGTCACACTGTTTATATAGAATCAGGAGACATAAGGGGAAAGGTAGTTACATAGTTGTACATGTAAAATATGCTTGTACCACTGGTTTTATAAAATGTTCTTGTCTAGCCTGTTTTATAAAACTTATCAAAATCTTGGATTTTGAAATCTGAATATTTCAAGAAATAATTTGTGCACTGATTTTCATTAAAACTAATCATGTTTATAAGTTCTGAAATTTTCTATGAAATTTATATAAACGTAAAATGACTTTTCTCCGATATGGGATGGCATTGAGCTAGCTCATAAAGTATTGTACAAGAAATACTAGTTTCTAGTTTTAGTTTGTAGATTTTGCAAACTCTTTCAAATCTCCAAAATCCAGTTATCATAACTTGTATTTTTAGGATCCAAATTCAGAGTAAATGTTCTTCTTATACATGTGTATTATATTCCATTTCATTCTAGTTCTTCCTATACAGGCAAATACTTGCCTTATTGAGTCATTTAGACTTACCCTCTTTGTATTGTTCTTTGGCTAGATTGAATAGTAGAAGGCACCCTAAGCTTAGGCTACCTTTCGGCTTAATGTAAATATTGTTATCATGACATCTATAATGGTAGGGATGCAAGATGTTATGGTTGTAATGTATTGGTTGGCATAGGTTATAAGTTAGTGTCTTTTCTTCTATGAAGTGTGACAAATTAAAGTTCTTAATGAATGGTGTCGATATATAAATTAAATTCTGGGCCTTGGAAAAATTGTGACTTGTTATGAGAACTTGAGTTCTGCTTGTCATTCTCAGGATGATTAGCTTTGAATTTTAAGCTATGGATAAGTATGTGGAGTTTGAACTTTAGGATTTAATTGGAACTTTTTATACACTTTACTTTGTTATGGAATTTCTTAAGTTGAAAATGTTGGAGGTGTGTAATTGCTTTGAAAAGTCATCTGGAATAGCATCCTAGCCCAGAGCAAGCACTTCCTAGATGATCGCTATAGATGGTGTCTCGAATTGAACTTCTACTTAGGTTTTTGGGTTACTTTGACGACTCTAATTATAAGAGCTAATGTTGTACTCATCGATAGTACATAACTCTACATTTAGGTTCAGCTACTTGTTGGGCAAATACCAATGGTCCCTTTCCCATCTTACACCTAATCACCTCGTAAGATACCTTGTTATGCAGCTACGCTCACTGAAATATCTTTGTTAGATCAGCATTATGATTTCATCTCTTAAGTATCTATTAGTTATGTCTGCTATTGTTGTAAAAGTAGCAGCATTCATTCCATCTTCACTTCTTGAATCCTTTATTGTCTCCTAAGGAGGGTGTTGGATAGGCCATACTACAGCGATATAGTTAGAATTTACACTCTTTGGGTGATAATAGTATGTAGGTAGTGAACACCCAAGAAAGATTGCATTCACGAACTCCTAGCTTACAGTAATGGTCATTGATCTTATCACGTGTCTTGTTTTTATTGATTTCTTGAGCGGTCATGGATGAGTATGAGCTCTTAGTATCTCTCATGTACTAGACCACCAGTGAGCAAGTCCATAATCTGATTGTCATTGGTGATTGCGAAGAGAAATCTCCTTGCAAACAGAAGTGAAAGTCCACTTATGAGAGAGAATGGGGGAAGTGACTCCTTGTTCAAGATCAATTTTCTAGGCGATTTGCTTTGAGGAAAATTAAACAGTTCAATTTTAGTGATAAAACTATCATAGCTTCTATATATACTAGGTAGCTGTTTTGGTTGCATCCCGATTGATGGTATTCTTCATTAAGATCATCAATTCCTTTGGGGTAAACAATAAAATGGGATCTCCAAAAGGTGATGCTTGCAACACAAGTGTCTCCTCTAGAATTCAGAGCTTACCCTAGTATTAGAAGCAACCATACTTCAAGTTATTGACTCTCTACATTCTCTAATGTTGGGGCTACTTGATTGCTGAGTTTTGAACTTTTGATCTCATTTGCATTCTCAACATTCCTACTTTGTTCTATAGAGTTCCTACAAATGTAGCAAAATTATGGTGCACAGAATTGAAATGAGGTCCGTTTTGGTAAACAATAAAAAGTCAATTCATTTTTTTTTAATGCGAAGAGATACTTAGCTCTCAAAAGCTTTTGAAAGTTCGCGATTCTTTGCAAATGATTTCTTATTTCTATGTTTTTTGGGTGGTTTAATATTTATAGTTTTTATTTGATGGGCTTAGGTCTGTTAGGGTTTTTCTATCTTCTTCGTGCTTAATTTGTCCTTGGACTCTTTGAACTTTTACCTAATTAGTTGATTTAATTCATTAGACCTTTTTTAGTTAGTTTACTATATTACCCTTGTAATCAAAATTGTCCACATCAATAATGTAATAAAGATAAAAAAAAGAATATTTAGATGGATAATTAGAATATTAAGAAAAAAAATACTACTTTAATTGAAAAAATTATTATTTTCATTCCATATTTTCTAGGCAATGTATGATTAAGTAAATGAAGGATATTACACCACAAACAAACTAGCTTTTGTGACCGCCCATTAGTCACAAATGCAGCAAAAAATCAATTACTGACATTGTTAGTGACTGCAATTGTGACCGATCACAGCGGTTAGAAAAACCCTCATCACAAATTCAAGGTTGTGATAGCTGGACCATGGGGTCACAAGTTGGCGATCACTAATGATTTAAATTCAGTTACTAATTTATTGTACAAAATAGTGAATAAGCAGTCACTAATTATAGATTGCCTAGTAACCGCAGTGTGGAACAATGATAGTTGGCCATATGACTA
The DNA here is from genome assembly GCA_014898725.1 of Jacaranda copaia. Lineage (NCBI taxonomy): Eukaryota > Viridiplantae > Streptophyta > Magnoliopsida > Lamiales > Bignoniaceae > Jacaranda > Jacaranda copaia. Next base: position 17,207 of record JACGDI010003086.1, read on the forward strand.
ACTATTCCATTTGTTACTGATTTATGATTAGCTTGGAGTCACTAATTAGCCACTAATTTGTGATTGCAAGTGGTGTTCACAAAGTTTTAGAAATTATGACTGTATTTCCTCCATTTTGTGACTACCTTTGGGTTCACTATTCGATCATAGATTTGTGAGTGCAAGCTTTTCTATATTTCCTCCATTTAGTGACCACCTTTCGGGTAACTAATCAATTACTAATTTATTAATTTTTTATAATATTTAATTTAATATATTTATCGAACCTATTTTTTGTCATCATTAATAACAATTTAAAACCACATTATTTAAAACATAATCCACATTCCAAATAACAAAAAACAATAACAAAAATTCAATAATATTGTAATCAAATCCATAAAAAAAAAACAACAAAGATAATCATTATTCCATATCATATGCTCTATGATTAGTAAATCATCATAATCATTTTTTATGAAAGTGGTCCTATCAATATTTCTCATACCAAATTTTGAGATAACTAGATATTTTGAATCCCCTAAGTCTATTAATAATTCATATTCTATATTGGCTATTGGGTCATGTGGACAAAATCCAACATATAAATTATAATATAAAATCCTTGATAAAAAGCCAAGAAGATAATGCATTCGTGGACGCATATAATCCTATAACTTTTCATGAGCAAAAATAGGATATTGTTAACCGTGGTGTAGTATTTTTATCCATGGTTTGTGGCTCATGTGGCTCATGATCAACTTGTGTTCTACATAGAAATAAAAAGGAAAAACATGTGGCATGAAATAAAAGTTGCCCACTAAAATGCTCACACAATTGTGATGTGTTAAAAACCAAATTATTAATGAAAATTTCACATTGTAAATGATACCTTACTAATGTTATAAGATTAATTGAAATAGAAAATGAAATAAAGACCAGTAATCGTGTTAATTTCTCAATTTTGTCATTTTCTTTTTTGAAAAACTCATTTAGCTTCAATAGAAGGTTATATCAGTTCATAATTTATTTTTTCCTTTTTTTTTATTTCTATAGGGTTATTCTTAATTGTTGGGAGAACTCTGAGTTTTGGGGCTTAATATAATTACTCTAAGTAATACAAAATTTTTATCAAATTCACAATCTAGCCTGAAAATAAGTAGGGGCAATGTAATCTAAATTAGCCCTTTATAGAAAAAAAAATATTTGAGATAGAAGTTCAATATCAATTAATGCCAAAAGAGGGAAGCAAAAAACTGAAAAATACTCAAGATGCATATAAGAAAAAGCGCAGCAAAGAATTTTTCGGGCGTTGCACTCTTAATTTTTAATAAATAGGCTGCAACAATAATTACAGGTGAAAAACTGAAATTAACTACTGCCCCTTTTTATTTTCAAATTATAGTTTCTTAATTATGAATATTAATTATTTGTAAACTATCTTTCCTAAAAGCATTAAGATGCCTATGTACCATATAGGCATTATCGATAAATGGTCAGAGATAAGTCCATGACTATAAAACATCGTGGCATACAAATTAAATTAAGAGATTTGCACGATAAATAAATAAATAAATAAATTAATATGTACGATAATATTAATATTTTGTATTGACATAGTTTGTTCGATGACCATTGATGGAGCGTGGTTGAGTCCAAAAATTCTACATTTATTTTCGTGTTATGATTTCTTTTCACATTTTAAGACAGGAACATGCCCTAGAAGGAATTGCATAAGAATTGGCATGAAAAAGACACATTCAGGTCAATCTCACCAAATAATTGCACAAAGGGGAAAAAATATCAAAGAAAGAGCAAAGGTCTCACACTAGGAACCGTTCCTAACGTGAAATCTTTCCCAAGCAAAATTCTTCCCGTCCTTGACGACACACTTGAAATCACTCTGACATTGCACCAATCCTAGTTCATATTTCCTGTTCGAAGGGGGAAATGACCAGAGCTTGGGATTCCTAGCAAGACTTGCAGTTTTGAAGTCCTGGAATCTGTAAATCAACCTATCTAAAAATATAAATACTACGTACCATATTACTCTTGTGAAAATATTCTAGTGGGCAACTTTTATTTTATGTCACTTGCAGTTTGGAATGCATGAATAATATTCTTGTACTTACTTGGACCCTCTTAGATTTATTGTCATTGTATTCACCTTTTCCTTGTGCTTTCTGATGAGTCCTTTCATGAAACTCAATTTGGTTAACCTAGACCAAGCCCTACTACCATCTTCTTTTCATTATACAAGTTACCTAGGAAAGTCTCATCTTCCGGCATAATACTTTTCATTGCTGATATGATGCAATCAGAATATGATTGTGGTAAGTTAAAATCAAATTTAATATTTAACAATAGAGAAACTACTAAAAGTCTAGTATGGTTTTAGCAACCATGCCATAAAGGTTCTTCAACATCTTTTAATACATCGAAGAATTTTTGAGCATCTGAATTTGGTGGTTGTTCAGTATTTGTTGGGTGCTCATCCTATCAAATTCCCAATCAAAATTACAACATGTAGCTTCTATTACTATACTCCTCATCTCAAGGTTTTCATTATTTTTGGACTTAGAATGTTCCTCAATGGAACCTTGGATCCAAGGTTCCCCATGTGCATCCCATGTAGTGTAATCCCACTCAAATCCATACTTTTTAAGATGACAATGTATTGTATCACAATTATCAAACCTCATATCATGGCACTTTGAGCAAAGACATCTTATACAACAGTGGTCAACAACCTAAGATGAGAATAAGCAAAGTCTAAAAATTTTTAACCCCCTTATCAAACTCATCAGATAGAAAACCATTTGCATCAAGTCGTTGTCATATCCAACTTCAATTATTAGATATATTTTCTGCAATTTTAATGAGGCCACCATATGAAGGTTAGACTCAAATATAAGATCCCAAAATTTTAAAATCTTCACATTATTAATGGAGCTAAATCTCTTTAATTGGTTCACATATTATTGAAATTATATTTTCTTATTTTGAGATTGATTTTCACCTCTATGTTATTAGAAATATGGGTTTAAATATCAATTATAATCACCGAGTATAGATAAGTCCTTAATCAAAATACATGCAGATATAGGTAATAGAATCATAATATGCAATCAAAAATTACAAGCTAACACAGTCTCAACAAGTCCAAACTATGGATACTAACACAATCTTTTTTAATTTATTCAACGATCTTTCTATTTCAATAGTGAATGATAGCAAAGAATCACAAGTGAAGGATAATATATGCTTATTCAAAAATACCAAGATAAATAATTTCAAGAAATTCACTTGGAAAGAAAAATAAAATATGAGTGTTTTACTGTCTAATATTCTTCAGCTAGTTATAGAAAACCTTTTGTCTCTTCCTTCTTGGACAACACCTCATGTGGCAAAAGTTCCAAAGGTAGCCTCCAATACTGTGTTCAATAAACTTTAAAGAAAATTATTAACCAAATTGAATAAACTTTCCAAATGTGAATAGTATTGGAAAATAGAACCATTACAAGAAAAGGACATTTGAGGGGCAATTCTCATTAGATAGAATCAGGCCATACTATTTAGCATATATTTAGATGCACTATAATAATATTAATGGAATTTTTTTTCTGAACTTCCTAATTTTGAAGTCAATTTATTAATTGAGATGTAGGTCTCATTTATTATTGTACATGTCCAATCATATTCTCATTTTTAATGATTTATAAACCACTTTAAACACATATCTTGCTTTACTTAGCAACATTATTATATGTTCTTTTTAATAATTCACCATCCATTTACTTACATATATATCATTCATGCAGTAATTTGTTTACCCTTTACTATCATTAGTACTCTCTATCTCATGCCATTTGCCCAAACTCCAATTTGTCTACATTTCGAAACCCCAAATTAAATTTATGCTACTCATATGCGAATAAATATGTGCATATATGTTGTAAACCAATGTGCACAAGATTTCTTTATACTTGACACATAGTCACTCTGCTTTTTTTTTTTTTTAATGTTTTCCTACTCATCCATAAAAGGGTCAATGTAACACTCCTAAAATTCAATATTTTGAAACCAAGGTATCGGTTGGTCAAATTTTAAGGTTCAAAAGATAAATAAAAAATATTTGATTGCAAAACTTTTGGAAGTTTTAGGGTCAAAGTGCAAATAATCAAGACTTGATTGGAGCACAATTTCAAAGTTTTGTGGGTTTGCATGGAATTAGTTTAGGTTGAAAGGGTTAATGTAACGCGCTCAAATAATTGTGAGGCTCAATTGAAGGATCAACAAACTTCATAGGGCTTAATTGTAAGCTAGAAGAGAGTTTATGGGGTCAATTTTTAATTTCCAAAAATAGGATTTATATATAGCAAATTTTCTCCTTTCTTCTCCATTTCGTCCTACGTGCATCACCAACTTTTTCCTCATTGGCGATGTTTTTGGCAAGCCCAAAAATAGTTAAACCAAACTAGCTTGTGTTTCTCTATAGCCTGGTGACCATTCCCACACCTAGCTCCACTGATGGAACGTCAAAAAGTTGAAGCTCAAAATGAGTACTGATAGGTGGTGGTGAGTGCGATGGTTTCAACAATAAAAACTGAAGGCCAAGCTATGGGTTTTAACGGGCTCAGCTGAAGGAACACATAGATGCCTTCACATTCTAAAATCGACCACCAATGAGAGAACAACTAAAAAAAATTAACACAGCGGCACACAGTAGTACGAAAGCTTCCAGGGATTAATTGACCCTCAATTTAGTGGTGAAAAGAAAAATTGATTAGGGCATTGTGAATGTTGAGCTATAACGAAGCTAGCAGTGGTGGTGGTGAGTTTTTTTAGCAACGACAGACGGCGGTGGTTGAGCAATAGTTCTGAGGCAGTTTCTTCACCTCATCACCATGATTGTGGTGGTGTTCTTGGTTTGTGATTCTAGGGTCCCGATAAGCTAATCTAGGTTACTGGCTGGAATTAGAATTTAATTGTATTGTATGTGTATGCATAATGATTTCCAAGTTTTATGATGTATTGTACCAACAAATGAATACGTGATATGATTGGAAAAATTGAGACACGCACGTACTATATATTTAGTGGACCCAGATTTGTATTATTTTACGATAATTTTTGGGATTAATTGAGTTAATCGGAGGAGAAAGCCCTAATTTTGCAAAATTGAAACTTAAGTAATAAAATTAGGTTACTTATGATAATTAGATGTGGGAATTTAGATATAAACCATGCATGTATGATTTTAATCATTTAACGGACTCGAATTTAGTATATTATGTGATGATCTTGGTTAAATAAGTGGTTTAGGTGTTAAAAACCTTAATTTTTATGGATTTGAGACTTAAGTAGCAATGATTGGGTTAATTAAGATGTTTGGATGATGTTATAAGGATTATTATATAACTAAGGACTTGATTATGCCTTTTTCTAGTACCAATATAAACCTAGTAAATATTCCCATATTAATGGCAGAACTAGCTATACCATAATGTTAGCATCAATCAAACCCTACAATTACTTTATTAAGTAAATAACTAGTGATTTTGGGACTGTTAGCAGTATAATAGTAATTACTGGGATTGAATATGGATTTTGACAATAAATTATTATTTTGGATTAGGTGATGAAGAAGTGAGTCCTACGGGCCAGAAAACTACAAACTAGTAGGCTATAACCACATTTCTGAGGCTTTTGAGGTGAGATTCCACCGCTTTGGTATTTAGCTTGATTATGGCTATTCGATATTTGTTGAACACCTATAAGGGTTTGCTAGTATGGCATTTTCTCATACTTCTATTGATGTGATAAACCTATGTGAGGGTTAAATGTGCTTGTACTATACTTGCTCATATTTATTTAAATCTATAATTACTTTAGTTTTTGTTCGTTATTTGTTAATTAACTCATATACCCCTATGAGAGCTATTGCTTGTTTTTGTTCTAGAGTCCAGAACTTTCATTATGTCATTTGATTTTTGTCCCTTGTATCCCATAGCCTTGCTGGCTAACCTCGTATTACTTGTTGAATCATTTTACAACCCGAAATGGCCTTGTCAGCCAGTATATTATGCATACTAATTGTTCCAAACTTGCACCTTGTTATATTCTTGACTCTTTTAATTGTCTTGTTCGATCAATACTATAAAACATGTGTTGGGTAGAACAAAGGGCCATACTAGTTGATAGGGCATGTCCAGCAGGGGCCCCTCTTGAGTCTGTCCTTATTAGCACCTTTGGATTTCAATATTAGACCTCTTCTAGATTGTCTATTGAGTTCCTATTGTGCTTTACTTTGTAAATTGTAAATGGCCTTGATGACATACTTGATTATTGATGATATCGGCCAAGTGTCAATCCCAACTAAATGCTTGGATTATTATTATAGAACGGCCTTGCTGGCCAATGTATAATGTTTATTGCTATTTAAACCCGTAACTTGTACATTTAAGTTACTATTTCAAAGTTAAATTTTTATTTGTTGGCATTACATTATACTAACTTATGGGTATCATGGGTTGGATATCACCCGAAAGGACACCACAAAAAGGGAATATGGGCCTGGGGCTAGGTCCAAAAAACACAATCGAGCGGAACATATTGATGGTGACAAGTGTACCGGCTAGTACCTATTTACGATCCTAACTTATAGATAACTAGAGGTAGCAAACTATGAGTGGTAGGATCCGGCATGCGGTCGATCATGCCATAAAAACATGTTATTACTTGCCAAGCTGAGTGCTCGAGCAATGAAGAAGTAAGAAAATTCTATTTGTACTATACTGATGCCTAGTACTAACAATTATAATTTGATCGAGTTGCAATAAGAAAGGATGCCAACAAATTAATTAAATGTTTACATGTTTCATATTTTTATGAATCTAAATCTGACTACCGTCAATCATGAACTGATTATCTAGTTGTCATTAATGACCTTACTCATTGCATTTGAAATTCAATATTTTTCCTTGATCTCTTGTTATGTTTTTCCCTCACTGAGTCCTTAAGATTCACCCTTCTTGCTATTTTTTATTTTTTTCCTAAATAGGTCTAAGTGAGATGCATGAGATGATGGTGAGCAATGGAGACTATTTTGTAAAAAATCATGCATTTGAATGTACATATGAAATCATTTGAATGTTCAGTTTGGATTTTGAGATACTGGGATATGCTAGGATTGGCAATAATGTGTTTTGTTGAGTGTTAAGGAATAAAACACGGAATGTGTTTAGTATTTTGTCAAGGTTTGTTTTAGTTGAAATTTATTGCCATCTCTGATAGGATCTAAAATTTTTTTTTATAGGCATATTACTTGTTTATGGTTCAAGATTAAGATTAAAATTGGTTGCACATCTGCTTGGGTAATGTCCTAAGAATGGGGTGTTGCAGTCAATTTCCATTATTTTGCCAGAGATAGAGGTAGAGACAAACGCCCATTATTATCATCTACATAAATTTGTTTTGATTTGCTCAGACTAAGGGGAGTAAAAGAAGAATGAAAACAAAAGTGTTATGTGCCCAAAAATTAAAAAGAATCAATATAATTAAGGAAAGGCATAATATTTTGGATAATTGATCTTGGAAGCAAAGTGTTAGTCATGAAATAAATGACTTTGTTGGTTTTTACATGCCTCAAAACTTTTTTTGCTATTTGGCCAATAAGTATATCTTTTGGTTATAAAATACCCATTAGCATAAATTTGAAAGTTATATGTAAAGAAAGTCAAAGTGTCAAACTTCAAAGCCCTGCCCTCTCTAAGCATTAAAAAGCCAATTATAATATAATGGCTAAAACCCCAAGGTTCATAAGAGTGTGCTTAATTAATAATAATTAATTAACAATTAATATAATAATTAAACACCAAGTTCCAATTGTGGCTTTGTCGCTACTTCCTCTCTCATATGCAATCTTTTGTCCACAATTTTCAAACCTCTCCTATCCCATCTATACAAAGCACCACCTTCTCTATCCTTTTCTATTAATCCATCTATCAGTATTATACACTAGATTACAACACTAGAATTTATATAATCATACCACATCCAAGCAATCATATAATTCAAACTTAACAATAAAATATTTTACCTTTTACAATGCCCTAAAATGCAAAATTTCAAACTTGCATGATTAAATAAAAGATTACTATAATTATAAAACAAATATTAAAAAAAGGGATGGGGATTGGGAGACCCAATAGCTGCTGGACAAGTCAAGCCAGCAGGCTAGTGGGAGACCCAGCAACTACTGGCCTCCTGGAATCCAGTAGTAGCTAGACTCATGAGTACAATTGCTGCTGGGTCTCACAAGTGAAGAGGCCAACAACGACTGGCCTCCCAGCCGAGAGCCAACTACTGTTGGATCTCAACGACCAGCATCTCGCCAGCAATAGTGCTGGTGAGAACAAAATAGTTAGAGAGAGAGAGAGAGAGAGAGAGAGAGAGAGAGAGAGAGAGAGAGAGAGAATGGGTTGGAGGGAATTAAAATGTAAATGGAACTAGGGTTTAATAATTTGGTCACTCTTGTCTTTTGCATTTTTTATTGTTTTAAATTTTATTTTGATAATTTTAATTTAATTATAGGAATTAATTTCTTAATTTTAAAATTTTTTAAATTCGAAATCTAATTATTCACTAGTTTGTTATGTATGACACTGATTCATATTTTGATACTTAATATTTTTTCATATTATATTTTAATATAATTTTAGAAAATTAAATTTTATGATGACTATTGAATATTAACATTTAGTTTTAGATATGTAGATATAATAGTGCTAATCAATAAAAATATTCTCTATTATTAATATTTTGGGGTTTAAAATTTATAGAAGTTGTAAGCTTTTAGGATTTAGAGTTTAAGTTTTTATATTTAGATACATTTTATTAGTTTTCTAAATTAATAATAGTTTAAATCTACAAAATGCAATTATGAAATGATCTGTTCATTTTATATTATAGGTATAGCATATATTTAGATACTTTAAAACTTTTAAAAGTTGTTTGGGTGAGTTTATAAGCTTCTCAAAATATTTTATAAGATGTTTGGTAGCTTATAAGATGTCAAAAAGTGTTTCGCAACTTTTTTAAGAAAAGACCTTATAGAGATTCTAAAATAAGATATTAGAAACTTACAAGCTCTCTTTAAAAAAGTAAGAAGTTTTTAACTTATTTTTAAGATCTTAACTAGCTTCCTAAATTTTAATCATATTAATTATAAAATTGTTATTAATAATACCTTATAAGCTCCAAGATCTTATTATCCAACCACTTTGAAAGTTTATTTTTAAAAACAGATCTAGCATCTTATAAGATTGAAAAATATAACATGTAGGAGCTTTAAAAATATCTTATAAGTTGTAGGAACTTATAAGACCTTTTAAATAAGTTTAGTCAAACACCTTCTTAATGTCCCTTTAACTACTTAATAATTCTAGTATTTTATTATTTTATTTTAGAATTAAAAAGTTAATTATTCTTTATTTTGTTAATTTTTTTATTATTGATTGACTTTATGATTAATTATATTAATAAAATGACAACAATATAAATCAATTATAAAGTAAAGCAACAATAATTTTATGTTGATTTTTCAATTTTTTTCTTGATTTAGTTTTGTTTAATTGTCATCATTACCATCTATCAATTCTTCAGAATCTTCCAAGTCTAATGGAACGTAAAAGTAAAATTTTTATTGATGTTGCAGATTCAATTCTTGCTTATTTCAATTTTTTTCAAATTTTATTTAAGAATTTATGATGGATTTGTGACTGCTCTATCTATGGTCACTAATTAGTGACCCATGTTAAAGAAATAGGAGGATTTAATGATTGCTTGTATGACCCAAAAATAATGGACCACTAATTTAATGACCGAGTGGTGACAATGTAACACCCCTAAAATTTGACATTTTAAAAAAATAACAATTTAGAATTCAAGATATTGATTGGTAGGATTTTAGGATTCAAAAAATAAATAAAAAAGAATTTAATTGCAAGAAAATTGAAATTTTTTGGGGAAAATTGAAATTAGGCAAGACTTGATTAGGAATTTTGTGGGTTTGCATGGAAATATTTTTGGTCAAATGGGCTAATGTGAGGCACTCACTTAGTCTAGGGGCTAAATTGAAAAGGCTCAAAATCATGGAAAGACTGAATTGAAGTCAAGCAGAAATCTCAAGGTCAATTTGTGAAGTTGGAAAACTATATTTTATATATACATTTTGTTCTCCTTTTTCTTCTTCATTTCTTCTTCCATCTTCACCTACGCCCTTTTCTGCCTCTCCGGCAACTTCCTGGCGACACTTTGAAATGGAAAAACATTATCACCACTACCTTCCTCTCATCACTAGCAACCTAACCATACCACATGCAGGCTTGAAACCACTGGAGAATCTCAAAAAACTAAAGCTCATATCTTAGCTACTACGGTGGTGATGTTTAGTTAAGCTGAAAGATAGCTTTTGGTGGTGGTGGTGACCATCTCCAGCTGCAGCGGTTCTGAGATAGAATCTTTGCCTTGTCACAACAATCGTGGCGGTGTTCTTGGTTTGAGATTTTGACATCTTGATACGAAGATTTGGGTAAAGATCGGGGAGTTTGGATTTTAGCTTGTACCATTTTAATTGTGAACCATGCATTATGTCAAGAATGAAGAATTAATATATGATTGGTATGTATATTCCCATGCATGGATTATTATATGGCTTAGGGTACCCAATTCAAATTTATCATATGATAGTTTTAGCTTAATCAAGTTAATAAAAAATTTAAAACCCTAATTTGTGGATTTAGAACCTAAGCATAAAATTGGATTACTGAGGATAATTGGATTTGGGAATTTAGATTAAGCTATTATTGTGGAACAAATGATTTTTGAATCAATATCTAATGATGAGAATATAACCATGCATGGGTGTTGTACGAATTAATGGACCTAGAATTCTATTGATATGTGTTAATTTTGGGAATAATTGAATTGATCAAAAGAGAAATCCCTAAATTTATATTATGTCAAAGGTGATGAAGAATTGATATAAGTATTGGACTTCTAAACCATGCATGTATGATTTTAACCATATAGCGGACTTAGATTTAATATATTATGTGGTAATCTTGGTTAAATAAGTGAATTAGGTGATAAAAATCCTAATTTTATGGATTTACGACTTAAGTAACAATAATTAGGTTAATTGAGATAATTAGGCTATTACTTTGATTTGGGATAATGATATAAGGTTAATTATATAATTAAGGACTTGATTGTATTCCTTTATCAAAATCAGCATTACTAGTGTGTTTTATCGAGGATATTAATTTAGTTGATTAAGTATCAATTTTAGACCGTTACTTGTATAAATGTGGTTACATGGTCGAATGAGGATCTTGACTGTGAACTTATTCTTTTGGATTAGGTGACGAAGAAGTAGGTCCCACAAGCCAATAATCGATGACTGCATTTTTTGGACTACGAGGTGAGGTCTGCCACTCTGTCACTTTTTCGTACCTATCAGTTTTTGTGATAAACCCCTATGAGGGTTTTTATTTTTGTATCGTACTTGTTGAAATTCATATATTGCTTGAAATCTCGATTATTATCCATTATCTAATGTATACACTTCTATGAGGGTTATTGTTTACTTTTGTTCTGCTGTCCAGAACTCTTATTATAATATTCATTTTCTGTCCTTTGTATCCCACAGCTTTACCTGCTAACCCCGTATTACTTGTTAGCTTCTTATAAACATGTTGATTGTTTAAGAAATCTTGTCAACCCAGTGTTCTATTGTATTTTTCCTTATTGACTCGTTTTGTGATCCTGAAATGGTCTTGCCAGCTGGTATACTAAATGTTCTAAATTGTACTTTGTTATATTCAGGGTTGTTGTTTTAAAGGTTAAATTCTTATCTATTGGTATTATATCTTATCAACCCATAGGAAGACATGGGTGGTTGCTAACCCATGGGACACCATGGGCGGTTATCACCTGGAGAGACACCATGGGGGTTTGGGCTTAGGGCTAGGTTCGAAAGATGGCTAAGAGGAGCAAACTAAAGAGGACATCTCTTTCGGCTAGTACCCATCTATGACCCTAACTTATAGGTAGCTGGAGATAATAAATGTAAGTGATGGGATCTAGCATGTGTCCGGCCATGCCATATAACAAGTTATTACATGCCAATCTATATGCTTGAGCAAATGGAGCAATAAGAAAATTCTTTTTATACTGTACCAACACTTGGTACTAATAATCATACTTTGATCTGGGAGTAATCAGGTTGGAATGACCAACTATCTATTAAGTTCGATATCATATGTGTTATGGACTCTATTGATCATGTAAAAAGTTCTTGCTTATTACTAAATTTGTTTAATGATTATTCTATCTTAATAGCTTTCTCTTGAATCCTATCATTTTTTTCTCCCTCACTAAGTTCTTAGGATTTACTATCCCGTACTATTTTGATTTTTGAAACAGGAATAGGTAAAGAACTCGAACCTTTGGCTTAGGCATGAACATATTTTGTAATAGATTAGATGTTTGAATGTATATATGAAATCATTTGAATGTTAAGTTTGGATTTTGAGATGTTGTGATATATCAGGATTGACTATGTTAACCTATAGGTATGTATATGTCTTGTAGACCGTTAAGGAATGAACCATGGAATCTGTTTAGTGTTTTGTCAAGGTCTGTTTAAGATGAAGTTTGTTCTTATCTCTGTTAAGTTCTGAAAATTTTTATTATTAGCCTATTACTTGTTTATCATTTAAGATTAAGATTGAATTGACAGCACCTCAACTTGGGTGCTTTTCCAAGAGGAGGTGCCACAGACTACCAAGTTTGGGGTCACTTATTCCATCACTAATCCATTACTATTTTGTTTTAATTTTATATAAATTGATCACAAAGCGGTTACAAGTTAGTCACTAATTAGTGACTGCAGGGAGCGATCACTGTTTGGCAGTCACTAAAATCCTATTTTTTAGTAGTATTAGCTAATAAAAAAAAAAAAATATATATATATATATATATATACCAATATTGTGTCATTAACTAATGGTAGTTTTGTTAATCTTTTAATAAAAAATAAAAAATAAAAAATAAAGTGCCTATTGATCTGAGTGCAAATATGATCTACTCTCATTAATTATTGATTGGATTAATTAGGTCACTTACCTTTTATTAGTTTATGTGATAAATTAATATAATTGGGGCTAATAAATTCAGCCCAACGAGCATGGATTGGATGAGGTCAACGCCGCTAACATTAAATTACATAGTCCTATGTAGGAAAAGGATTCAATTATATGGTGGAATGAGTGTAGGACAGTCTCTTACTGAGTTGGAGGTTGATTCCACCTTGAAGAATGCCTTGTGCACTTCATCCTCCTTCTTCTGCAATCTTATGTTGTTCCCTCTAGAATACAGAAAATAAGATTTATTCAATACATTTCTATGGAATGTTCTTGCTTTTAATATAAATTCAAAGAACTCTTTCATTAAAAATTATTGAAACGATACTTATTAATAAAAATTTGATAGCGAGAAGACATTCAAAATGTGTGTCAAGGAGATATACTTTAGAACTTTTGACGAACCACCTTTTCCATACAACTTAGGGATCCTATTGTTTATTATTAGAAAAAAAAAAAAAAAGGAGTTTCATGTAGGTGTACCCAATTACTTATATACTAAGTTATTTCATTAGTTAAAACTTACTAGTTATTTGATAAGTTAAATAATTAGTTTATTAATAAAGAGTAATATGATTCGTAAAAAATAATTAATTATTAAGGTTTGATTTTCAATTATTTATTAGTTAAAAATTAATTTTATTTATTTAATTCATTAAAAAAATTAAAATTATAGTTAAGAATACCTCTGACATGATATATGCACCAAATAGATGAAGTCACAATGCACACAAAAACTTATGACATTTACCCATTACAAATCACTTGAAACTTTTTGCTGCATTTCAGAAAAGTTTCATCCAATTTGGACTTTCACAAATTTATTTTAGTCAAATTAATAATCACCAGACACGAATCATAGGAGAGATCGCAATAGGACTCCTCACAGTGTGCTTCCCATTACCCTCAATCCAAGTAATTGAACCAAATTCAATTGCTCCAGAGATATTACCATTGTATTGTATGGTAAGGGAATAGCTCTGATTCTCATATTTTTCACCAAACACCAATGTAGTTGGGGAGACAGTAACTTTAGAGCCACTTGGTGCTATCACTTGAACCTTGTAAGAAGTCGTCTCATCTCCAACATTTGTGACAGTCCTTTGAAATGTTTGAACCAAAGCCTTGGAAGTTTTGTTAGGGTAAAAGGCGATAAACGATGGGTAATTCAAATCGGAAGATGGGTTTGAACAGTTGTAGTTTGATGTTGTAATAGTGAAGATTTGTTTCTGAGTGAAATTCATTGAGCAAAGAAGATTCACATAATCCTGAGGACCAGCATCATAGATTAGCCCGGGATCCAGCGCCTTGTTTGGATCAACATGCCCTGCTCCCATGGCTAGTGGAGTGGCGATTTCATAGTTAAAGAACGAATCTCTGATATAATTCTGCGTATTGTCCAAAGGATTCGCGGTTGTTACCATTGCGGAGCGAATAGCAGCAGGGCTCCATTTGGGATGTGCACCTCTAAGAAGTGCTGCAATGCCTGAAGCATGAGGGCAAGCCATAGACGTGCCAGAAACAGCAACGAAATCACTAGTCAATGCAACATGAGAACCAACAATAGCTGTTGCATCATTTGGAATCCAAGATGCTATTACTAATGATCCGGGAGCCATCACGTCTGGTTTTAAGATGCCTGGATAGCTTGGGGCAGGACCCCTTGAGGTGTATGAGGCCACGAAAGGGGCACCTTTTGTCCCTACAAATGTCTGTTGGAATTTGATGCTAGCTGATGGATTTGCACCTTTTATGGCATAATCTATCACAGTCTGTGCGTCCTTGGAGCCAATCACAACACCAGGATATTTGAATTCAGTATGTTCAAATATCTCAGGATTGTCTGAGATAAAGATTGCAGCAGCAGCATTTGACTCAGATATGAAGTCCATTTGATCATAGAAGGAGCCGTTTTCGCATATGACTATCCCATAGTCAACTGTGGATAATGCCTTGGTAGAATTACAATAAGAGAATATGCCGTTGTAAATTAAAGGCAAATCATCCACAATGGCTGGTGCAGGAAACATAGTCCATCCAGTGATGGTTACCCCATTCCCAAGAGTCAAGCCTCCAGCAAAGAAACGATCTATGGAGCCGGCTGCTACTGTCAACACCCACGGAATTCCATTATGTAAACTTCCAATACGCCCCGCATTTCCAGCCGAAGAAGAAACAAGTACCCCCTTCTCCATAGCTCCAAATGAAGCTATGGCGATAGGGTCTTGATACAATGGAACACCATCAAAACCCATGGAGATGGAAATTATATCAACACCATCGGCAACAGCCTGGTCCATACCAGCAAGAACATCGGAAGCATATCGCCCTTCTTCCCAAATGACCTTATACATGGCCACCCGAGCACCAGGCGCAACTCCTCTTGCGGTCCCAGAAGCATAGCTAAAAAATGATGCCCCTTCAACATAATTTCCTGCTACAGTTGATGAAGTGTGTGTCCCATGTCCAGCAGTATCCCTTCCAGAGTTCATACTTAGAGTTGTATTGGGATTGGCCGCTACAACTCCCTTATTGAAGTACTGGACTCCGATGAGTTTTTTGTTGCACAATGAAGAATTAAAATCTTGTCCAGGCTCACATATTCCCTTCCATCTTGTAGGAATTTCTGTCATTCCATCATCTTTGAAACTTAGACTTTCAGGCCAGATGCCAGTGTCTATAACACCAACGATCACATCTTTGCCATACTCAGAAGCTGGCCATAAGCCTGTAAGAGGATTTAGGGAGAGAAACCCAAATGTGTGGGTGGTGTCAAGTGTGACGTTTCTGTCACTATACGCAGAAACAAAGCCAGGTGATTTCTCAAGGGCGTTTAGTTCATCCTTTGACAACATCGCACTGAATCCATGAAAAACGTTGTCATAGGTATAAACTAGCTTTGGGGGACTCTCATGTTGGTCCAATGATTTGGAGATTGAAGAGTTTAGAGAATCAACAGTAAAAGAATACCAATGGTTGTGGCTAGCAAAAGTCTTAGGCATGAAAGATTTGTCCATATGGACAATGTAATTTGACCTCTCACCAGATGTTAAATCTGCACTGGAAAAAATTAGCGTAAACAGGAACAAGAGAGAAACCTTTTTAAGCAATTCCATTTTCTCAAAAGCTTTGCTGTGAGATGTTTAAGAATGTGAGTCACATTTATACACACAAAAAAGGAATCTTTCGCATATTGATTAAGTTATTTGCGGCAGATGGGGTCTAAAGTTTAGAAAATGACGTTAAAGAATTCGACCTCGTGAGAGAGCATTTTGTATTTGTTGTTTGGAAACTTTGGAATTGTGTAAATGGCCTGGCCCGTCTTGGTGTTAGCTGTGGACTAAGAAAACTAAGTCAATTGAGGGCCCACTTGTTGGCCTCTCAATATTTTTTTTAATCCAGGGTCCATCACATAAATATTACATATATTTATGTCAGTTCGGTGCGGGAATTTTCACTTATTAATTGGATTTCTATAAGCGGAATTTTTGTTTTTATTAAGAACACTACAAAAATTCTTTACTTTAACAATAAAATTAACTTAGTCAAATTCAAAATAGATATATGTTTCTGTAGCTAATTCTTGTTATGATCAATTTGTAGCATATGGTGATTTTTTTTTATATATTGTTAATTTTCCTTATGAATAACAAGACTACAAATTGATAGTTAATAACTTTTATTGTTTTTAATTTTAAAAAAGATTACTTTTGCTATGAAAATTTATAACTATAATTTATAGCTATAGCTGCTAAATTAATTTTATAGACATTTTCTCCTAGCAAATACCTAGTTTTTTGGTAGAAAAATAGGCTAATTAATTAATAGGACATATGAAACTACATAGCTCATAACGTTATTTTGTTATGAATTAAAATTAAGGTTTTTGATGATTGATGCAAGACAAATCTTATAAAACTCGCAGTGCAATTAAAAAGCCTTAGGATTAGACTATATATTTTTATATAAGCTAGTCTTTCTCTCAACTTTACAGTATTATCGAGCTGTTAATAATAATAGAGGGAGACTAAGAGGAAGTCGCATAAATGATCTTCGTGGAAAAATCTGAGATGATATTCGTAATCAATTTCAAGGTCTGTGGCGCAAAATTTAATTTACTGTGGCATTCTAAATTCATAGTGTAAAAACCTGTAAGTAAAGATTTTATATAGGATTATAACTAATGAATTAAAACCTTTATTCTTGTTGTCTAGTTTTTCTTGTATTTATGCACGTTTCCACAAACTACTAATATTTTATTAGAGGGTTGAAACGTACGGTCTTCATGAGTGAAAATTGATTAAAACGAGTGGGACCTTCCTTTTCTTGGTTTTTTTCTTTGCCTTTTTTTAAGAAAAGGTCGACTTTGTAGTTTTAGTTATGCTTACACTTTTGGACCCAAAAGACCAGTAATTATTTCGTGGCCCGGGAATTAGGCTACTAACCCATTAATCTCACTGATTAATTTTATGTAGTAATGAGTCTCCGCACATTATAGCTACAGCCCACGCCCCACTTCTGTCTGGCGGGGTGCTTTGCTTTGGAATTTGTATATGCAACTATATAATAATTGTTGCACATTTGATATATATAATAACCGTTTAGTTTGAAACACGTTTAGTAACTATTTTGTGTTTTAATTACTAAACTGTTAGTGCTAATCAATCTCATCATCTTTGCAAACATAAAATATAATTTTAATCTGTTGATATATATTAGCATGGTTAATTGTGATCAATTCCATGTGTGATACGTTCCTTATTTGTTTATGAATTTTTAAATATTCATATTTGTTAGCGTACGTACAAGACTTGTGGAATTAGATTTATGGAACTAATTTCGCTATTGATCATATTAAGTGAGAAAGTTGCCTTTCATAAAGAAGGGCAACTTTTCAAATTAGCTTTTTAAGTGAAGAGACGTTAATGCATTCATTTTCTTGCTCGATAGCCACTCTGGTCTTCAATAAACAATGCTTAGACTTTTCTATTAAGATTGAAATGATTTTTTGATTAGGACGGATGGGGCATGTTTGGAACCCTAAATATATTATAATAGGAATAATTATCAAACCCCACCCCCACCCCAACCGAAAAAAAAAAAAAGAATTTTGTTTCATTTAAAAAAAATTACAAAATTTTCAAAATTACAAAGATTCCTTACCATGTAACCCCATCTCATAATTATTTGCAACATCGTTATTTATTTATTTTTTTTTGAAATTTTCTATTGGAATAAAAAATTCATATCTTATAAAAAATCGGAAGAATAACAATGAAACAAGCACATTGCCATTTTATTTTTTTGTTACACCACCAATTTTGGATCCATGCTGTAGAATTACTTATATTGTGACCATGGAAGATCTTGTGGTGATGAGAGAAGCAACCACCATAATCTCCTACAATTTTAATTTTTAATTTTAATTTTAATTGTTGGATCGGATCACATTGAGATTTTTTCTCTTTAATATTTCATATTTGCACTTTTTTTTCCTAAACGTGGCCAAACTTGAAATTTTGTAATTTAGTTTGAGAGTTGTTTTCTTCACAACTAATATTGTACAAGTTTGAGAATGTCAGAATCATAATTTCTAATTGTATTTTTATTAATTGAATTTTACATTTTATTACAATTAGACTAAATTAGTAAGGTACATGAGACACAACTCATATGACATTTTTATTATAAACCCGTTATGTTAAACTCCTTTTTGGAAGACCGCTTTGGGTAGGTGGGTACGAACAAAATACTAGAAAATTTCTAAAGAGATTTATTTACGTGTTAGGCTAGCTCTCCCTTCACTCCAATTTTAATATTATTTACTCTATTAAGAGCTACTAATATTGGTGAAAGCGCTCGCGAAGAATGTTCATGCAAATATTTGAGATTTTCCATGGTCTATTAGATTAGCAAAATTTGATTAATTTATTGTGGTGTTCTAAATTCATAGTTAAAAAACCTCGGCTAGCTATAAATTTTGCTTGCTTTCGATGGTCAACTGATTATATTCTATCAGAGGTGCACTTCTTTCACCTCTAACTTTTTCACTCTCATAAATGAATCCTAAATGATCCTCCCCACTAAATTAGAAGAGCTGTTCGTCTTTTTCTGTCTGGAAGGGGGGACTAATCCGTAACAACGACCCTTTTTGGTCCATTTCTCATTTGTCATTTCTTTTTTGTCATCCATGGGCGAAGTTTCTTTGCAAGTTAATATAAAGTGTAAACTAATGCTCAAGTATTATTCGTATTCTTATTTTATTATTACTCTTCTTCTTATTACTAATGACCACAACACACATGCATGTAGGGTCAAATGGATTTGAACCTCTAACTCATATATAAATGTAACGGTGATGCTACTCAATTAATTGATTAGTGGTAATTAAAATTTAATTTTGTGTGGATTTACAATAACTTTATCATACTTTATCTAAAGGTGTATTTCAACAAAATTTATTTAAAAAAAATTATAATTTTTTTAAAGTTTACAATATTTCAATCATGTTTTAAAAGTACATTCATAAAACGTTTGAATTATAAAATACGTTCGTGGAACTTATAATACGTTAGTTTATAATACAATTTTATAATTAATACGATAGAAATTAAAAATATTTGTTAAAGTTATAAAAATAAGTTTGGGTACCCCAGTCTGATATCTGTTTCTCCAGTGTTTGCCGGCTAGAACTGAATTTCTCCTAATAAAGCTGATGCATTTATAAGTGTACTTATTTTCCATTAAACTATAAGAAAAATTATTTTGTCGGACAGATCCCTCCTAATATTGCATGAAGCAACCCAGCAGAAAGAAAAAGATTTGTCGGTGTCTTTCTGTGAGCTTTTTTCTCGGTTTAATTCTTCATGCTGTTTCGGATGACCTTTTGTTTTCTGTCTACCTCCTGCAATGTAATTGGATATATACCCTAGGTTAATTCATTGAACATAGCAGTCGTAAACAGATATGCACATACATACACACTGGTGGAGAGCACACCGTGCAAAGTTCTGTGCCGTGCCCTTGAAAATATATGTAGAATTTTTTTTTTCTTATGTTAGGTTGGTTTCTTATGTTAGGTTGGTATTTTATGGAAGATTATCACACAGTTGATATAATTTCCATTGAATAATACTACTTCATGAGATGTAATTTTCTACAACAAACTGTTACAAGTACTATGATAAAACATAGGGGAAATTGCAATGGACCCCTGTAATATGTAAAATGTGCAAAATATCTTTCTACCAAAACAATATATGTAAAAAAGTTCTTTATACTTTTTAAAATTAGACAACAAGCACCACTAAGAACATTGGTATACTCACGTACAAATATATGTGACTGGCTATGTATTTTTTTTTTATAAAAAAATAATTATATCCCATACTTAATAGTCATTAGATTTTTCTTATAAAATAAACAGTTCAAATTAAATCTTATTATATTTTTTAGTTACAATATATATAATATATATAATGTTAAACCCCAACACACACCTAACCCACTTTCCCCCACGTCCACCCCCCATGCCCCCCACCCCTCCACCGC
>JACGDI010003086.1:48732-120581 GCA_014898725.1 Jacaranda copaia
TTAGTGCTACCCAACTTTTGGGACATGGGTAGGTGGAATAAGTTTGAGAAATTGCAAAAAGACACAGGCTGATGGTACAAGTACATTAGCATGGCGAAACTATATAGTGTGGTAAAATAGTTTAGGAGTAGTTAGGTGATGCAAACTTCTAAACCTAGTAAGAGGTCAACTATTGGTTAAGCGAGTAGAAACCTAAGGCTGCATTTTAACCCCTAATCGTACACAGTTATATACCCCTGAGGAGGTCGATGCATCCTACCCTAATTCCTTGGTGCTATCAATTCATATTCTTCAAGGATGTGGTACGTTGCCCTAATATGGATCAAGTCAATAGGAGTTATCTTAGAGGCTATTTCGGTATAATGGTCAGGGGTAAACAATCGGCCCCAAGTAGAGCTAGCATCTCCCTCCAAAACAACCCTAACATCGCCCGAGCTACGGGAACTACTTGAGCTAGAGCTATCACTCATGGATGAACTCGATTCACTCTTACGAGATGTTTGAGATATACTCTCCGCCCTAGTCTCTCCCTTATGGGTCACACTCTCTGACCTAGTGTCATCACTATCTGAACTGAAAAACATGCTTCTACAAATAAAAAGGTAGAAAAGAACAAGAATGATAGAGGCATTTATAATAAAAATCTTGAAAAGGCAAAGCGTACGAAAGCTTGAAGAGCTTCAAAGGCAACAATTCGACCAAATGTATTGACTACAAAAGTATAAATGGAGTTAGTTATCCTACTATTTATAGGTGTTTGTGTGCGAGAATTTGAGTAACTATTTTGATGACAGCCTACCCCAGTACGCTTCGTATTCTACTCACTAATAGATGCATTAAATGTAGAGAAACAACCTCAAACCCTGCTCGGCAGTTCAAAAACTTGGGTCGATGACTCAAAAACCCTAGTCGAATATGGTAACTGCCATAATTAATGCAAACTCCCTGCTCTTTCTCGTCGACAAGCTCGAACAGGACCGCGAGTTGGGGGAACTTATGATATGGGATAACCCAGTAGGCCCAATAAGCCCAACATCAAGTCTGAGCTAGATCGCCTATCAAGAATCATTTGGTCGATCTATATCGACCGTACTTGATAGGATCTGTAGTCGACCTGTATCAATCTCAGGACCACTTTGGATGTTCTAACAGTTAGGTCTGGTCGACATATATCAACCTAAAGACCTACTCTGGAATTGACCTAAATCTCCACCGCATTTATTAGTCTGACGGCAGCATGCCTCCACATTAATGATGCGTGACAACTGGTACAGTCGTTGCCACTAACCCTACCACTAACTCTGCCAACCCTGCCACCACCTTTGGCAGGAAGGCGCCTCTAGAGATACTATTCACCTTAAAAAATAGGAGATTCAGCTACTTGGAATAGTATCGGGATCTGGACATTGAATGACCATCAATCTCCTAGCAAAGTCAAAAGTCAGTACACCTGATAAGGGCACCATGGTCAAATCATGCCTGGAGAAGGCTATAAATACTTCATACTCAACCATGCTCAAGGTAATGCCAAATATGCTATAAACCTTCTATACTCTTAGTATTCTATTCAATTACTATATCTTGACCAAAACAAATTTGAGCGTTGGAGTGCCTTAGCTGGGGGCACCTCGGCTAGTCTAACATGTGTTGTAGTTGTAGATCTCAGACCTTGAGAGAAATACAACTTTGAATACTCGACCTCCTTGGTCAAATTCATCCCAAACACTACCCTTTTCACTATAAGCGACTTTCAGCCGCATCACTTTCGATGTTTAAATCAGTACCAAGCTAAGAGCTTAGAAAGCAGGTTAAGTATAAGAGTGTTTTAGAATGCACATACCTTCCTTGAGTGTTGACCAAGAGCATTTATATGGGCTATGCTTTTAGTCAAAATGATCTTTTGCCCAAATCTTCAATAGTAACCACCCCTTTTTGGAGGGCTAATTTGGTCATTTAGTTCTTGAACCACCTTAACATGACTTTGATGAATAGTACTCATAGGTGGCAAGAGGTGGCGTGGCATGGTGTGCACTACAACAATTAATGTTGGAGACATATCTTGCCTTACGTTAGCCTTATCTCACATATGGTGTTCTTGACATTCGACTGCTCACCATGGGCAATGAGTGGCTCCTCTTCATGGCTCAATCCATGGTGGTGAAAGTGACTGAAAAAGGTTGAAGGTTGGCATTTTATGTTAGATCTTCAGTTCATGTGATTTGCTGCTATCTTCACATTTCGCATAGGACCTCTGCTGCTCCACTTCGACTTTTGCCATAAGCCTGACTTGAGAGGTCAAGCTTCATGATATAACAAACTATAAAAATAAAATAATATTTTTGACTATATATATTAAACATTTGATAGGTAGCTTGATAGAAAACTCATAGCTTTGCAAATAGATGGTTTTAGGTTTGAGTCTTATATAGAATAATTGGACCATATTGGAGTTTCATATGTAGAATACTAGATGTAGATTAACATGTCATTCAAAATAATATTTTGTGGCATTTAATTTAGCATGTTAATTAATTAATTTCTTATGGCATATTAGTATGTCATTTAAAAGAACCTTGTGGTATTTTAACATCATTATATGTATTTTATATGACAAGTTAACATGCCATTTATCACTTAAAGTTATTTTTGTGATATTTTTATATGTCATTTATTGTGCTTTTTGTGGTGCATTACGTTGTCAGTTAAAGGAATTCGGTGGCATTTTAACATGCCACTATATGCATTTTTAGCTGTATATTATCATGCCATATAAAAGTATCTTTAGCGGCACTTTGACATGCTATTTAATGCATTTTTAGTGAAAATTTAATCTATTATCTAATATATTTTTTGTTGCATTTTATTAATATTAAAATAAAGATAAATTAATGACATTTATACTTTTAACTACACCATTACAAGTGGTACTTTTAAAAAATACCGTTAAATATAAAATTATCACTATAACACTATTTAAGTGGCACTTTTTAATGCCACTAAATATAATTTTTCTTGTAGCGAAAGATGTATCAAAATGATACTTTTCTTTGTATGCAACAACAAAAAATGGCTCAATTGTAAATGTAATAATGATGGATTGTTTGTACTGGATCAATAATTGCTAAAATATAATCATCTGTTGAAGTTTTCAAGTAGTAATTTGTTTCCATAATTTCTCCTATATATCTGATTTTTTTATCTGAATTTTTGTTTTTTCTCATGTGGAAAATAGCATCAAGTGTTTTTTCCATTAAAACCTGTATCATATGATATATTAGTTTTGTAAAGTAAATTGTAATTTTTCGAAACTATATAGTATTGATCTTCGGAAGCTTCTATAAGAATACATTTAAATGAAGGAATTATAGAATTGTTTAACTATTTTGAACATAATCAGAAATGCAAACAAGGAACAGTAAACAAGTCAAATTCTAAATATAATGAAAACTTTGCTACCTTGATTTGGGTTTTGAAACTTTTCTGTGAATAAAAATAAATTAGACTGTTCACATTGTCAAAATAAAATTCACTTTCCTGAACTTGTCAAAACTAATTCAAATAAAGAAAATTATTTTAGACAAGCTAACAAATAATTATAACATGCAATTTAATTTGGAGTTTTAAGATGAGGTTATCTTTGAATTTACATAATGTAGCAAATTTTTTTATTTTCAAAAACAAGATATTGGACATTCGTTATAATTAGAACATAATTACGAAAAAAAAGAACTGACCATTTTACAATTATAAATTAAAACATAAATCTGTAAATGCTTTGCATCCCATGGGTTTTTTAAATTTTTTCCTGCCACTGAAACTTTTTGGTTATTTTTGTTATCAGAAAACTAACTAAGAATTTAAAAATTGATGAAAATAAATTTTATTGTGTTTTTTTTTACTTGATTTTTTTATATATAAGTTATTGTATTCACAATATAGAACTAATGGGCTTAATATATTACATAACGAATTTGGCAGGAAAACAAGTTTATCTTAAATACATCCCAGACTTGATGAGTGTGTGTGAAAAAATTTAAGTCAAGAGCACACATTCATAAAGTCAAAAAATCATAATTAAATAGATTTATTTGTGATACCAATTTTAGCCATAAGAATAATGATCAATAATTTCTAAAATTTCAAGATTGATTGCTTAGGTTGTGATTGCTTGGGTTTTGGTTTCTGATTTTTCATTTTTGAGAGAGAATAGTGAGATTTTTGTGTTTAAAAGGTATAATTTTTTTTTATGAGGGAGAAATTGTTAGTGAAGTAAATGTATAATGATTATAGCTGATGTGACAGGTGAAAGTATACTTGTTATAATTGATGTGATAAATAAAAATTATGAGATGGTGATTGGTTATGAGATTTTTTGTGAGAAAAAGTCGCAAAATGTGTTTGGTTGTGAAATTTTCTTTTAAGAAAAGCTTGTAAGATGATGATTGGTTGTGAGGTATGAGTTAAAATATTGTCTATATAATATTTTTTATATAATGCTTATATATAGATTTTTATTATAATAAAATAATTAACAAAATATCCTTTAGAATATAGTATAATACATACACTAAAATATAATAATGAATTTACGCAATAATTTAATTAATTAAAATTTTAAAAATTTTAAGTTTATATTGAAATATATGTTTATATACTTATATATGCAGAAAATAATACTATGAAATATTAAAATATAAGTGCAAATAATTATATTATGAAAAAATAATTTTATTTAAATAAAAAAATTTTACACGTAAACATAAATACAAATTATGAAGTAATTTTATTCAAAATAATACAATATAATGTGTAGATATAATTATATATTATGAAAATAATTATATTATAAATAATTTGTTTAAATAATCATGTATTAAGAAAATAATTTTATGTAACTATTAACATATACAAGTAAATAATTATAAATATGATGTGTAAATATAATTATATATTATGAAAATAATATTATGAAATATTAAAGTATACGTGTGAATAATTATATTATCAAAATAATTATATTTATATATAAAAATATTACGTGCAAATGTAATTATTTATTACAAAAATAATTCTATTTAAATATTAAAATATTATGTATGTGAAGAGGGTGAAAGTAGTATTTTACTGGATTGGACTGGCATTTAGGGTAATTCAACCTGTCTGGTCAAGGGATCTAACTCTAAAGGAACTCGGGCTAAAATTTGCAACTATGAGCAAACGTCAGGCTAGTGGAGGTACCCTTGGTTAAGACATTCTGACGCTTAAGTCAGTATAGAGCCAACTAGAATAGATGAGCAGTAGCGTGAGGGCTTTAGTAAAAATGGCATACCTTAAGAGTAGCTGGTAATTGAGTATTTATAACCTTCTCCAAGTGGATGACATGTTCAAGATACCCTATCATGTATTGATGGTTCTTGTCCTTGTGTAGGGAGCTTTAGGTCATCTCCCATCCCTATATTATTCCCAGTAACTTCATCTCTAAATTTTCGGGACAAAATAGTATGCTAGTGGTGTGCCTCTTGCTAAGAGCAACAACAAGGTGGTACTAGGGCAGCATATGCTATTAATGTGAAGGCATATTGCCTATTAAGGCATTTAATGTGATAAAAAAAGGATTTGGAACTAAATCGACTTCCCTGGTCATTGGGTTGACGATAAAACTAGTTCTTGAGCGTGGGCAATAGTCGGTGGTCATGGCATTCGAGTTTTCTCATCGGAGATGATCAAGCTCACATGCTCGATCTGTAGTCTAGTCAAAGGGTTCCAATCTTGCCTATTACTTCAAGCGATAAGGTGACCAGTTGGTCGATTAAGGTTAACGACCTAATTGGGCCTCAGAGGTAAAATAGGCTTGGAAGTGTGCTCTTGGATTGATAGCTATTGGGCTGGGTCTTTTGGGCAATCCCATATTATTAGTCCTCCTTACTCTCAGTTCCTAATCGAGCTTGTTGACGAGAAAAAGCAAGGAGTAGTTAAGTTGTTGAATGGTAATTTAGGAGAATCAACTTCAGTAGACCATAGCAAGGAAAATTTATCAGAGTCGAGTAGGCTTAGGCAGCATTGACTAGGGTTTTGGGCATTCGACTAGGGTTTTAGTGTATTTAATGTGCCTATTACATTAAGCCATATGAAGCACTAGATGACGGCTATGTAATTATTACTGTTAGTTAAATTCTTGTGCCTAGGTTTCTATAAATAGGCATGGTTAAACTCCTCATTTTTCACTTTCATTGCTTTGTGTCTGGTCAAGTAACATATTAACAATGTCTTCCATCTCTTGTCGAGTGCCCTGTAGTTTGTTGAAACTTTGTAGGTTTTCCTTTCCGCCTTTTCAAGCTTAGCATTTCTTAAGCATGTCAATTGTGTCCGACACTGAGGCTATTAAGTTATATGGAGCTCTACTTTGAGGGGACGGTAGTAGTGAGAGCAGGCTATGTAGTTTGTTAAGTGACAGTTCAACCTCCAATAGCTTGAGCAACGAGCGCATAGTTTCTGGGGTAGATGCTGGCCTAAGTGTGGTTGGTTGGTTGACTTTTTACTCCTGATCATTATACTGAAATCACATAAAACATTACTCCGATTGATCTTATGTGCATCAGGGATCTTTATCATGTTATTGTTGAGCGTGAGTTGATAATCTCTAGTCCACAGGATAGGATGCATCAACTTCCAAAGGGGTGCACATTGTGTTGGAGAAAGCTTTTAGGTGTAGACTTAGGTTCTCTCTTACACCAGTCATAGTCGACTTACTACGAGGTCTAGAGGTTTGCATAACTTAATTGTTACCAAATTGCTTCTCAACCATATATAGTTTTGTAGTTTTTATGCACTTATTTGACCAACCAACTTCCTTCAAAAATTTCTCCAACCTTTTTCACCTTTTGATGTCCTCAAAGTCCGGTAGCACTGGCAAGTTGGGATTCTATTACCTTACAGCTAGGCCTTGTTGAAAGGTTTAGTTACAATGTCTTTCTCTCATAGCCAGGGGTGGAAAAATATTTCCTGTATGTTCGAGGGCCTAGAGGGTTTAACATTTTGAGGAGGTGATAGGTAGGTCACATCGAGATACCAAGTAATTTGACACCAAGTTGACCTAACACCTTTGTTTGAGATCTAGTCGAGCAAAGCTAGATGGAGGTCAGTATTTATCAAGAAAAGAATTTTAGTGTTGGCTGGCTTGTCGCCAGCAGACCCAGGCTTACTAGCGGGTGATCGACTAAGTAGAAATCCCTTTTGATTTTGTAAATTTGCTTATTTGCATGCATCTTTGTGGTCGACTTTAATCGTTTATTTTTGCTATTGCCTTATGTGTTGGCAAATCACGAGAAAACTATGAATCGTACAAGGTAGAAAGCATTAGCCTAAGCATAGAAGAATGAGGAGTGCTGCCAGGCTACAGTAGCTCAATGAGAGGCTGCTTTAGCCATAGCCCCATCTTCTCAACAGGCACCCCCATCTCCGTGCGTGTTGCAACAATAGGCAATAGCCTCACTGGTCACGCATGGCAAGAGATAAATGATTGAGCAAATGAGGTTTGCTCAAAAACGAATGACGATCAAAATGGGAAAGAAAAGGTTGCAGCGTTGAGCTAACTGATTGATTATGATTTGTTTGGGTGGTATATTAGATAATGTGCTGTTTTAGCTACCTAAACTGCCATCTCCTTGATTCAGGATGAAACTTGCTATGGCTGTACATAATTTACATTCAATAGTGTCAGCAGTTTTGGTTAAGGCTGCTTTGCTTAAAGTGTTGATAGTTGGGCTCTTCGCATCTGACCAAAGAAAGTTCATGGATCTGAGCTAGGATGTTGTGCTCAAAGCTTTAGCATACTATAGTAATATAATAAGTGTATGGTTAATTCACATTTCTTATCAAATGCTATTTGCGACTAGTCTAGCAAAGTTTACTCATAAAATTTTTCTCTTTCAAGTGAACCAGCTAGGCTACCATTTCTACAAGAGGTCGGAGCTAGCCCTAGCTGACTGAGAGTAGCTGCAAGAGGGAGAGAAATGGAAACAATAAAGGCGCAACTCAAGTTCGCCTAAGTTAGGGTCAATTAATTGACAAAGGAGATCGAAGACCTCTGTAATCAACTTGTGGTAAAGAACTATCAACTGGTGGTTGCAATCAAAGAGAAAAGTAAGGTGGATGAACTACTGCATAAAGCTCAAATAGACACACCATATGGCTATGACTTTGGTCGAGACAGGGGGTATAATGCTACCATATAAGATGCTCAAGCAGTATTTTATAGAAAACTTCCACTTATATGTTGGGAGATAGTTAAACAATTCATGCTGTGCTTGGCATTTTAAGACGCAAGCATTGTTTTCTCCTTGGACGATGCTAAGAACACGTTTGAGAAGGTTGTAAAGCAGCTGAATTATCTTAGGTATGCTTTCTGACCAGAGGATACAGATTGCATCAGCCTTATCCTTAATGAGAAATTACAAGCATATTTCGAGCTTGAGGAATTGAGCTAAAATGGGGCTACAGGAGATGCCCTGGTCGAGGCCTAGACTAAGGCACAGAGAAAGACGGTAGAGGTGGTAAAAAAATTGGCCGTGGTGGCAATAGAGTTTGACTTTATTAATAACTTTGCCTTCAATATTTGAGATGGCATGGTCGACGTTAATGAATAGCTGCCATCCCGCCAAAGTGACTTTTTGGTCGATGAGGCGAGACCATCTCAATCAGTGCCAGTTGCTATCCAACTTATCATTGCAAGGTCCAAGCAGGAGGTAGGTAGTCCTATGGTGGTTCCTATCCTCTTGAGCAATAAGCTTGATCAAGCTATAGATGAGGGTGCTCCGGGGGCTTAGACCGAGCGTGCGGGTTGAGCAATTGATATGGTTTTTGCTGTCAAGGGTTTGGTCACCCTATGAGGCATTATTTTGTAATTTTCTCTTGTTGTTCTTTTTTTTTTTTTACTTTTTGAATCAGCCTTGTAATTGTATTTTCAAAGTTAACGAGAACTACTACTTTCTCTTTAATGTGCTTTTTGGCGCTTTCATTCTTGTCGTAAGTAAATAGTTGACAAACAATAATTTTGATCACCAGGGACATAACTCTAACAAAAAGAATCGTGGTCAATTTGAATCGATGAAAACAAACATAATAAAATTGATTCAAAACCCTAGTCGACTTTGTAATCGATTAAGGTTATATCGTTAGATTGAAATGAGTGGTTTCGTCAAGACAATCACATTAGCTTGATGCTTATTTTCAATTACAGGGTCAAATTGTATTCTTTGTTAATCAAACGAATATCATAAACAATTATAGCAGTCGTGGAATGAAAATTTTAGTTTGTCACTTTAGTGTGCGATCGATTTAAGGGTGCTAATAAAATTGTGACGATGTTTTCCTTGATTTAAGGGTTCTCTACTAATTCTGTTAGCTTAAAGTGCATAAATATTTTGGTGGATAACTATGAATGTCATGTTGAGAAACTTTAATTTTGTAGCATAGCGCATTGTTTTGGTTGACTATAGGGTTGACTGTTATCTTTAGGCTAAAAGGCCATGGTTTGGCGACTTGAAGCCACTGCTTAAGTCAACTATGGGGTTAATGGTAAACCTTTAGCTAAAAAATCTTAATTTGGTGGTTTGAGGCCGTAGCATGGGTTGACTATGGGGTCGATGGTAAACTTTAGGCTAAAAAGTCTCGATTTGGCAGCTTGAAGTTACTCTTAGGTCGATTATTGGGTCGGCTGTAGGAGTATGAGTTGAAACGCCTTGGTTGGGCAGCTTAAAGCCACTTCTTGGGTCAACTACAAACTTGTACATGTCTATAAATTATTGGGGGGGCTATTGTAGCATTGCAAATGAATGATAGCAAGATTGCTGGAAAATTCATTTATATCAAATAATACAATGGTTGTTACAAGGCTTTTCATACATAAAATTTCTCCAAGTTAATGGCATTCCATGGACATAGAAGCTTGTTGCCGTTGATGTTCATTAGTTGATATGTATTGTGCTTTGACACCTTGATGATAGTATAGGACCTCTCTCATTTTAGGTCGAGCATTATCTTTTCCCTAAATGATGCTAATAACGTGTTTGATAAGGTCGTGAAGTAGCTAAAGGATCTTGGGTATACCTTTCAAACAAAAAATAGGGACTATATCAGTTCTATCCTTGACAATAAACTACAGGCATACCCTGAGCCTAATGATGCAGTAGCTAAAGATAGGGCTATAGGACGTGCCCCAATTAAGGCCTTGATAGAGGCAAAAAGGAGGTTGAGGTGGTGAAAAGATTGGCTGCTATGGCAAAGGACTTCAACTTTGCAAATGACTTTGCCTTCAACATCTGTGATGGTATGGTTGATGCCAACGAATATCTGTTTTCTGCCAAACTAACTTTATGGTCAATGAGGTGGCACCATCTCGATCGGTGTTAACTGTTATCCCTCTTGCCATTGCGAGGCTTGAGTAGAAAACTAATAATCCCATGGTGGTTCCCATACCCTCGAGTGATGAGCTCGATCAAGCTATAAAGTATAGTGCTTAGGAGGCTCGGACTGAGGCTGCACTGTTTAGCAATTGTTGAGAGTCTGGTCGCCCAGTGTAGTTCTATTTTATGCTTTTGAACTTTTTTTGTAAGCTAAATTTGTATGTGGATCTTCAAAGTTAATGAAAAATTGTTCTTGTTGTTTGATGTGTTTCATCCTTTAATTTTGTGCTTTTGTTCTGATTGAATGCGAATAGTTGATAGACAACAACTTGGTTACGAGTAACATAACTTTAGTAAAACTTACCATGGTTAATTTGAATCAACAAGAACAAACATAATACAATTGACCTAAGATACTGGTAGACATTTTGTGTTGCATTGAAATGAGTAGTTTCGTGGAAATGATCATATTCACTTAATTCTTATTTTCGGCTATAGGGTTAAACTTTTATATATTTTTCATTGATCGTGAGAGAACACTAAAAATAGAGCAAAGTGCACTAGCATGTGATAGATTTAGAAAGGTTGATCACATTATGATAATATTTCCTCGAACCTAAGGTCGAGTCTCTTGCATGGTTTATTAGCTTAATCGGGTGAACATTTTGGTCGACTTGAGGTTGATTGCTAATGGAGGGGTGAAAAATCTCGATTTTGTGCCTTAACACCTTTATTTTGGTCAACTTCAGGGTCAACTATAATCTTTGGGCTGAATAGCATTGGTTTGGCAGCTTGAAGCTGTTTCTTAGGTCAACTATGGGGTCGACTATAAACTTTAGGTTGAAAAGCCTTGATTAGGCAACCTAAAGAAACTTCTTAAGTCAACTATGGGGTCAACTGTAAACTTTAGGTTGAAAAATATTAGGTTGGTAGCTTGAAGCCACTTGTTAGGTTGACTACAAGGTCAACTACATGCTTTTTGAATTATAGGAGGAGGAGAGAGGCTATTGTAGCTTTACAAGTGAATGATATCATAATTGCTAAAACTTTGTTTATATCAAAAAACGCAATAGCTATTATAAAGCTTTCATACATAGAATTTCTTCAAGTTAATAGCATTCCATGGATGCAGAAGTTTGTCACCATTGATGTCTGCTAGTCGATATGTATTGTGCTTTAACACCTTGACGATAGTATAGGGCCCCTTCCATTTTGGTCAAGTTTGTCAACATTCTTAAATACTTCCACTTTCTTGAGAACAGGGTCCTTGACCTTGAAGCTACATAGTAGGATTCCTTTCTTACACTTCTCTATCATCTTTGATCTATATCGCTGCATAATTTTATAAGCCTCTTATCATAGCTCATTGATGGTCTCCAAGTCAAGTTTCTTTTTAAATATGTTTATGATCAAATTGAAATGGAGCACCCGAGCTATGTATTATATCAATTTAAAGGGTACAATTGCTTTGAAACTGTAGACCAAGCTATAAGCATTATGACCTATAGCTATGCGATAAGCGGTTTTGTATGCCTATAGTACTCTTGGGAGATCGTTTGCCCAACTTGACCCCATCCTTTCTAGTCGTGCTTTGAGGTGATCAAGAACTATTCTGTTCATTACCCCCGTTTGGCCATTGGTTTGCAAGTTTTTGATTGAAGTGAAATGCTAATGAATCCCTAAAGCTTTGCACTAACTTCTCACGCTCTTACTCTAGAATTGTGTTCTATTATCCAAAATGAAGACCTTGGGGAGACCAATACGACAAATAATAATCTTCTGACTAAAACTCTTCATGGATGCATTAGTTATTTTCAGGACAGTTTCTGCCTCAACCCATTCGGTGAAATACTCGACCTTAATAATGATGAATTTTCTTTAACTAGTCATCTTCAACATGGAGCCCACAATATTGATCCCCTACTAGTCAAATGGCCAAGTAACCTAAGCATTCACTATTGATGTAGTAGGTTGGCATAGTATGTTCAAGTGGACTTGGCAGGACTAGCATTTTCTTGTGAAGTCAGTAGCATCTTTCAACAACATAGGCCAAAAGTACCCATATCTGAAACCTTATGTGCAAGACATCCTCCTCCAGAGTGGTTCCCACAAATGCATACATGGATATCCTATAAAACCTTATGAGCTTGGTTAGGATCCAAGTACCTTAGAGGTGGTTCAGAGATCGACCTCGTATAAAGCTAGTCGTGCTCATCGAGGACAGATTTGGCTGCTTGACCTCTGAGCTTATGTGCTTCATTCTTGTCATTGGGAACTGCACCCTAACTCAGGTAAAGCTTTATTAGATCTTGCTATGAAAGAATTATCTCCTCGACATTTCTCACTAAATTCTATTCGAGAATGCCTATTAATGGTTTATTAGTGACTAGAAATGTTATCATTTTATCTTTTGTTCCTCTCATCGAGCTGACAAATTTGGATAGGGCATTCACTGACTTATTCTACAATTAAGGAGCTTGGCTAAGGGTGAACTTTTTGAATGATTGCTGTAATCTTTTGACCTCTGACAAGTTCTAGTTTATGGTCAAATCCTTAGCCTTAAAATATCCTTGACCTATTCTGCGACCAATTGAGAATCTATAATTATTGCCAGGTGCTCGACCCTACAATCTATTGCCATCCTCAATCTAACAAGGAGGGCTTTATACTCTACCTTATTATTAGTTGCTGCATAGTCGCACTTGATTGCAAAGTCATATTCCTCTGCCAAAAGGGAATGGAGTGCAATACCTATACCTTCTCTTAAAGTGGTCGCTGACCCATAGACGTGTAAGGTCCAAGAAAACGGGTGTCACAATTTTGATTAAGGAGATTAACCCACTTGGCGATGAAATCTGCTTAAACTTGTGCTTTTATGGCCATTCGAGGTTGAAAATTGATGTCAAATTTTCCCAATTTGATGCCTCATTTTGTTAATCTCCCAAACATGCCTATCTTTAAGAGCACATGTTTCAATAGCTGGTTTGTCAATACTATGATTGTATGGGACTAAAAATATGGTCACAATTTTCAAGCTGCTATGACTAAAATGAGAATGAATTTCTCGATCTTTAGATAGTTATGTTCTGGCCCTTGTAGCACGTTGCTACAATAATAGATTGTTCGATGATTTTTATCTCCAGTCAAGACTAGAATTAAACTAATTGAGGCCTCGAAAACAACTAAGTAAAGGTATAGGACCTCTCCTAGTTTTGGCTTGGCAAGCATGGGAGGCAAGGATAAGTATTGCATTAGTCCAACCAGAGCCTGATCACATTGTTCTTTTCATTGGAAGCCCAATTTCTTCATATTCCTGAGATCTTATAGAAAGGTGGGCTCTTGTCAGCCAAATGGGCAATGAATCTACCAAGAGCTATAATCCTTCCGACCAGGCACTATGCATCTTTGACTATTTGAGGTGGTGCGATGTCCAATACTACCTGGATTTTCTGTGGATTGGCCTTGATGCCCCTTTGACTAATCATGTAACCCAAGAGCTTGCTTTCTTGAACTCCAAATGTACACATGTTTGGGTTTAATTTCATGTAAAATGCTCGTATTGTAGCAAATGTGTGGTTGAGGTTGAGTAGATAATATTTAGCTTGCTCTATTTTGACGATCATGTCGTTGACATTAACCTCTATATACTTTTCGATCTTATTTTTAAACATAAAGTTGACCAATCTTTGGTAGGTTGCCCCGTAGTTCTTAACCCCAAAAGATATAACCAAAAAATAATAAACCCCATTGGGGACCACAAAAGAGGTCTTATCCCTATCCTCGGGTGCCATGAATATCTGGTGATAACCCTATAAAGCATTTATCATACTCAACAATTTACAACCAGCAGTAGAATCCATTAGTAAATCTATACGAGGCAGAAGCTAAGGATCTTTAGGGAAAGAATTATTCAAATCTGTAAAATTATTATACATACGCTACTTTTCCTAAAAATCAGTAAAATCAGTAAAATAATATCTTGGGGACAAGCACAATATTAC
The DNA here is from genome assembly GCA_014898725.1 of Jacaranda copaia. NCBI lineage: Eukaryota > Viridiplantae > Streptophyta > Magnoliopsida > Lamiales > Bignoniaceae > Jacaranda > Jacaranda copaia. The sequence continues at coordinate 63,137 of JACGDI010003086.1, forward strand.
AAAGTTAAGATGGGTACTGGATTTTTACAATATACCCTACATTTAAGAGTTTTTTGACTTTTTCCTTAATGATCTGGCACCTCTTGGCATTGAAATTTCTTATCTTTTGCTTGATAGATTTGTATGAGGGGTCATGTTGAGATGATGGACGATGACACTGGGGTTGATTCCCTGGATGTCGATGCCTTCCAAGCAAAGACATCGATATTTCTATGTATGAAATTAACCATGTGGTGGCTTATATTAGTTCTAATCCTGGTGGTCATGTTGGGGTTCCTAAGCTCTAGATCGATTATTTTGAACTCCCTAACGGACTCCACTCTAGTGTTTTCATACTTTCTCTTCATGCTACATTGTTCATCCTTGATTTTTTCTATTAGGGGCATCCCCCAAGGTCTTTAGTTTTGGTCGTGTCTTTTGCTTACTTGACTTGACCGAAATGGTATAATTATGCCATACCTCCTTAATGTTGCACAACAACTCACCTATGCTTCTTGGGGTCAAAAATTTGATTTTCATTTGGTATGTTGAGATAATGGCCTAGGAATCGTTCAGAGCTGGCCGCCTTATTATGATATTGTAGATAAAGAGGTATCGACAACTAGATAATTGATCAAGAGTGTTCTTTTGCAAGAGGGCTTTCCCAAATGATATAGATAAATTGATAAAGCCTTTTAGTATGATTTTTGACCTCCCAAATCCAACTAAAGGTGTGCATATAGGCTCAAACTTTGGCCTAGATTTATCCTTTTTATGGTCAACAAGAAATTGATGTTGGTAGAGCTATCATTATCGACCCGAACCTTTCTTACCTCAAAATTGGTCATCTTGACAAATGCCACCATAGGATAGTTAGTATTATGATTGAGTCTAGTGTTTTCAATGTGGGCTAAGTCGATATTAGTGAAAGAAACTAGCTTCGCACTAGTGGAAAACTGGTAAATAGTTTTTACCAGCTTTGACTTAGTTGATCCAGCTTCCTCTATGATTGCCTTCTTGCGGACTTCGAGTCCCCCTGGTGGGACCCCCTGTAATCATGTCAATTACTCCTCGAATAAATAGGCAAGTTTCTTCCCTTTATCCTTTTTCCTTGAGCTAATCGACTTTTCTCTATAGGGAGTTTGATTAATTTTTCCCACTTCTGCTTGGGCGCCTTCGGACACATATTTCTTGAGATGGCTCTATCTAATCAGTCTCTTAGTTTTGTCATGCAGATTGAAACAGTCTTCCGTATCATGGCCCCTTTTTGGAATGGCAATATTTGTTTGATTTCTTTATGGCCTCTGTTTTAGTTAACTTCCTTAGCTTTTTGAGGAGGTTGTCATATTGGATCTCGAACAAAATCTCTTTCCTTAGGAGGTTAAGTGATATGTAGTTATGAAAGCATTTGATAGGAGATTGATGACTCTCCCTCTATTGTTGTCTGTTAGCCATCTTTCTCTTTATTTTTCTTCTTCTCAACCTTAGGATTGCTAAATTTAAGTTTGTTCATCTCTTCCTAGGTCATATACCTCTTTGCCAAATTAAGCAGCTCCTTTATTAACCAGAGGCTTTCTTATACCAAAGCATTAGTGTACTCCTTATGTCTAAGTCTTAAGAAAGGGAATCGATCAAAAACTCTATCCTTGGGTTGTCAATTTTCAACACCTCTGTGTCGAATCTAGTGAAGAAATCATGGAGGGACTCCCCTTTATTCTGGTTCACTATATAGAGATGAGTGTGGGGGAGTCCTACCTTTCGTCAATAGGTGAACTGGTGAAGGAATTTGTCACACAGCTGGTTGTATGAGTAAATTAAAGCTGGCTTAAGTTTGGCAAGCCAATCGAGTGTAGTGCCTTAAAAGTGGTGACCAATATCTTTGCATGTATGAATTCATTATGGCTATGTAGTTGCATCATGTGTTCGGTTGGGTCTGTTAAGCCATCATACCATGGAAGTTGGAACTTTTACATCGACGACAATACACTCATCGATTATCTCCTAGATGAATGGCGACTTATTTCTCGATGAAACCTCTAGGGACCATCATGGTTGGGGATCCTTTTAGTATTTCTCCTCGAGATATCTATTCAACTATTAAACTTGGTGGGACACTTCTTCCCACTCTTCTCGATCTGCCTAGGTCATATTCCTATCAATTTGGGGCCTTGTGCACTCAACCCTATCATGCTGTAGGGCTCGAAAAGGTCGAGTGACATGATCTGCTGAATCACTAATTTACTCTCACTAGTTTAGTCTCAAATGTTTGACCCAATCATACAGTAGGGCTCGAATAGGCCAAACATAATGATCAATGAAATCAGCAATTTCTTCCTAAGGGTCAGGTTAACCCCTTTCTCCAAGAAAGTATATGGGGTTGACCTCACATCTTGTCTGCGGTCACTGGGATTTTGGTCGACCATGGCTATCTCTTGGTGATCTTTCTTTGGGAAGTGGTGGTTGCAGAGTCGCGCTAGCTATTGAGGCGGGCATAACTATATGTTGATTTAGGGCAACAGACAATTGCGTAGAAATTGAGCAAAGATTTGTTCATTGATTAGTTGCATTAGTTGTGGCATAGTCAAAGTGACAACTTACTCCAGCGGGGTGTTGCGTACCGAAGCATTCAACTTTTGATGTGGGCTATCTTTCAATTTTCTTCCCATTTTGAAGTGGTTCGCCTAGTGTTCACCATTTTTTAATTACAATCTCACTTTCCCAAAAACGGAGCCAAAATGATGAGGATGAAAGTTGTATTTTATTAGAGTAGGCTAGTGTGACCTAACTGGTCGAGTGATCCTACTTTAGCAGAGCTTGAGTTGAGATCTCCAATCATGAGCAAATGTCAGGCTAGTCGAGGTGCCATCAGCTAAGGTACTCCAACATTCAAATTCGTATTGGGTCAAATAGAATAACTAAGTGGCTAAGTAAGGGCTTTAGTAAGAAAATGACATACCTTAAGAGTGGCTAGCAACAGGGTATTTATAACCTTATCTAAATAGATAATATGTTCAAAATGCCCCTATCATGTGTAGAGGACTTTTATCCTTGTATGGGAAGCTTTAAGTCATCTCCTATCCCTGTATTATTCCTAGTGGCCTTACCTCCGACTTTTAGGGGCAAAATAGTACATTGGTGTCGCGCCTCCTGTTAGGAGCAATGATAAGGGTGGTATTGGGGTAGTATGTGCCATTAATGTGGAGGCATACTGCTTGTCAGGGCATTTAATGTGGTAGAGATACGATTCGATCCTAAAACAACCTTGCTAGTCGATAGGAGGGGTTGACCATAGATCTAGCTTTCGGAATTGGGCAGCTGCCATGGGCCACAATGCTCAAGCCCTCTTGTTGAGGACAATCAAGCTCGTGCGCTTGATCCACGGTCTAGTCGAGAGACGTAGGTCTTGCTTGTTACTTGGGCAACAAGGAAGGCGGATGGTCAATCAAAGTTGACAACCTAACTAGGCCTGACAAACGAGATGGGCTCAGAAGTGTGCTCTTAGGTCGATAATTGTCGGGTTAGGCCAGCTAGGCCACCCCATATCAAAAATATTATGTGTAATCATAACTACATATTATGATATGATTTAATTTAAATGTTAATATATACATGTAAATAATTATAGTTTGAAAATAATTATTTAAATGTAAAAATATTACGTATAAATATAATTATATATTATGAAAATAATTTTAAATAAATATTAAAATGTTATGGGTAAACATAATTATATATTATGAATTAATTATGTAGAATTAAACATTATGTATATAGGTGGATGAAAAAGCAAGAGAAACATTCAAACGTTTGCTTGGGAAGGGCAATCCATTTTTTGAGAGAAACTAAATAAATTCTTTAAGAGGAGAGAAATCCAAATTTGGAGGGAAATTTCAAATATGGAACAAGGATGAGAGGAATATGTTTTGGAGAGTGAGAAAAATTCTCACATCCAAACACCACTCTATTTTTTTATCTCAAAGAAATAAGATTTGAGAAAATCTTGCACAAGCAAGCATACCCTAAGGTTTCCTCTCCTTCTTAGACTAAATAATTAACAGCTTTAATGAGATAGCAATATCAAAAGCATAGAGTGGAGAGGGGATGTAGCTATAATATATATAAAATAAGACCTAGAGAGCCCTCCCATCACAAGCTTCTAAGAGGCCTACATCAGCTATCGTACCAAGTTTGTTAAGAAAAGTGTTTTAACAACATTAGGTCACAATAATAGGCCCTATGTGTCCTGTTTTAATAACTGTATTAATTTAACTCATTATTATTTTATTAAAAGTAAATCTAATTAATAGAAGTCCACATGGAATAAAATTCCAACATTCTTCCACTTGGACAAATATTAATTTTAATTTTTAAAATAAAACCAAAAGTAAAATTTGAGAAAACAACTCTTAAGCAAAATTGCAAAACATATTTTGATTGTGGCCATGTAACACCCCAATGAGAGGTGCTTGGTCGGTCAATGTGCTAATCATTCTATACTACAAACTCTGAGGATAAGAGAAAACTTATCTTTCAAAACCCACAATATTTAATTTCCACAAGTGATCTCTATCAACAGTAGCAATCATAACTAGTATATCACATATCATGCTTAGCACTTTTAGTCCATTTGTCATATCTATGTCAGTAGTTTAACAAATAAAACCTTTATATTTATATACCTATTTGACTTATTACCTCATGTGTTGTGCAATTTAGTCTATCCTCATCACTCATTCTTATCTAGGGTAAAGAATGGAAGGAAACAACATAACCATGTAAGTGCAAATGACTTTGTGAGATATAAAAAGCAACAATAGAGTAACAATTATCTGAATATAATATACAAGATGCAAGAAAGAGTATTATGATTACCAAAAGTCACTAGAGAAGGTTTTATTCAAAGTTTTAAGTGATCTATCTCACCACCATCCCATATTAGGGATAAGACTTCACAAAATTTATTTTCCTTTTGTAGAAATTTAAATCTTGAGTACGACCAAAGAGTCAACATATTTTTCTTTAAAAAATAAAACTGGTTGACGAAATTAATCAAGAATAAATTAATAAACACTTTTACATTCTTGTTGGTCATGGTTCTCCTACCTTATCACTCCACTTTTGAAAACATGAAAATCCTTATCTCTCTAAGTTTCAAATGATTGGCTCAGATTAGTAAACACGTGCAAGGCATGGCTAACTGCATGCCTTATCCTGCTTATACACAACTATCTCCAGTTGGCTATGAGATAGAATTTTATATATAGCTAGTAGGGTAGTGTCGAAAGACCAACCACTGTCAGTTTATTTTGCTCGATCGTCTTTCAAAGTCTATCCCAAGGCCTACCCCCAAGGGAATCAAGTAATGAATGTAGTATACTATGTCTAGCAGCATTTCACCAAACATGTCAATTTGTCATAATGAACAAGTAATTGATTAATCAACATCAAGTTTATTCTAAGATAGACATGGCCATGATAGAAAAATATATTTCAAAATCCCTTTTTCAGTTTTCACACACAATCACTAATTTCAAGTAAAATATGATAAATCATGATGAAATTAACAAATAAAAATCAATGTAAAGTTGGCGATGTGTAGCTAGGATTCACAATCGTTTTGCTTTTCAAAACTCAAGTGAAAATAAATCAGTTAGTACACAATCTAAGAAATTCATTATTTTAGAGTATTTTGAGAATTCAAATAATTATGGCTCAAATAGCATAAGGTAGAGAAGAGAAGTTCACATATATTTTCAAGTCCAGTGTAAGAGTCAAAGAACATTATGGAATGGAGCAGATAGCAAATTATAACCTCGACTTAGAAGGATCAAGCAATAATGATATATTAACTAGTATATGTGTTCTTTCCCTAGCAAAGAAATCTCTTATTATCAAATATACTCTCACTTGGTAGATATGTAGAAATCCTTAGCCGTATGGACGTTCAAGTCCTTGCTCTCTAGTAAATCTAAGCATTTATCATAAGATGACCAAAAATCAATGTTATATTAACTCTCTAAATCATAAATGTGTATATATATACCCAGCATCCTTCTTAAGCTTTAGTGTTTAATTTATTTTATCCTATAGTATTTCTCTAGTCTTGTTTCTATACTAAGATTTCTAATATAACTTAGTATTGAATTCTTATCTAATAAATTTCTAAGCAGACTACTAGTATTGTCTTTAGCTTATGCTATTGATAAGTCCCACTTATGCTGTGTTGGACACCTACTCAATTAATTCGGGAACCTTTAGTTCTTTGCTAATGTATCCTCAATAATTCCACTAAATCATGCTACCCTATCTAATATCCAATATATTAGCTAACATGATCATATCAATTCCTTTATCAAGGTTGTTCTATAACTCCACTTCCTTTCATTTGGTAATCGTTTCTTACATCTTAATCTAATGCTAAAATATTTGAACCCAAGTCATTCTTGATCAACTAAGTAATTGCATTCTTAAATATTATTATTCATTTTAATTTAAACATGATCTAAATTTAGATGTATGTGAGAGGCACATTAGTTATTTATTAAGTTGTAGAATTTCAATAGTTATTTTTGTTCTTTACAATTATTTAACTAAAATCAATTTAATTTAATTTATTGATAATTGCATGATCCATTGATACTTAAGGTATACTTAAATGTTATAGAGTGTAAGGTTCTATCGCATTTAGTATCACCTACAAAGTTTCCTTATAGTTCAATTATATATCAAAGGGTATAACTGATATTATTTAAATTCGTCTATTCTAATTCAATTAAATATCTTCGTCATATTATAAATATCTAATTTATTTATTTAATCTTACTATTAGCTAATTATTGGGATTTGTCCAAGTCTAATGTTTATCACATATGATGTCCTACACTCAACTTTAGGTTACAAATTGAACTTTTATTCTAATATTTATTTAAATAAATTTTTAAAATGATAATCAATATAATTAATTTATTTTAGAAATGACTAAGTTCTTATATTATTTGGCTTAATAATTCGATAGTTAATCTTTCTATTACAACCTTATTCATAAGGTATCATATTTTCAGGGTTTGGTTCTCAGTTAATTCGATAATTCTTAATTGAATAAGTTTAGTGTTCTAATTAATTTTTTTATTGTCAAAACTTATGGATTTAATCTTTAATTCAAGTCTAGATTGTAATTTAATGATTATATTTGATATTAAATGGGAGTTTCATGTCAAGGTTCCTATTAGGATTACAATTCAATCAAATAACATTCGATTAAAGAGCACTTACCCTAATTAGATCGAAATAGGATCCAATATCAAGCCAAAAATAATCCAAATAAGTTTAGAATTAAAATTTGCATAGACTGCCCAAGATCCACCGCTATGCGCTACCGCTGAAAACAACACCACCACCACCAAAATGTTCACCTCGCTGAACCCAATGAAATCGCTCAATCAATTTTTCCTTCCTCCACCTATTCACAAGTGAATTATGCTAAAATAGCCATAAGAACCCAATCTTCTCCATGCACAGTCACCTTCAATTTCTCTATTTCCAGTGCTCAAAAATCAAATACGAGACCATCACAACGTTCCTCTTGATGAGCCCATTAAAACCCACCATCAATTTTGACTTTTTATCACTGAAAATAGTAAACCTATCAGCATCACCAACTTGCTCCGCCGCCAACTTTTATTTCTCAATTTATTGGTTGTTTTTGGAGATTTTTAGGAATACAAGTGATCACCATGAAGAGATGAAGGTTTATATCGGTTTAGATTTAGGTTTTGAGTCAAGGTTTAGGAAATCCAAAGCTTGGGAAATCTTGGGTCTTTATTTGAGAATTAGATAAAATTTTGTCATTCCTAGTATATATAAGTTATTTTTCAAGTCTTCATTTTGACTGCCAAATCTTTCCACTATTTTCAAAGCAATCCCCTAGCTTTCAACTGCCTTGTTTTGGCCCCAAGTTACTATTAAGTTCTCCAGCCTTTGTTTCTTCCACATTAACCTCTGTTGTGTATGTAAATTTAACAATTAGGTCCTAACTTAATTATTTTGTAGTCCCTAAACTTTTAACTTTCATGATTAGCCCCTGATTTTTATAGTTTTAGACAATCAAGCCCTTATTTGATTTACAATTAAATCCCTTAATTGTCAACAATTATTCACGAGCTTTAATTAATTTTTTCCTAAAATTAATCTATACTCGACTTATTGAATTTGTATTTTATTTTGCTAAAACAATAACTTGAAGTTTAATGATCTAAAATTTGGGGTATTATAGATCATAATAAAAAAATGTATATAGATACAGTAGTGAGACAAGACTATCAACATAATTAGGTTTAGAAAAAATTACTAATATTGAATTTGATAGTGATTACATCTATCATCAACACAAGACCTTCCATGGTCACATATACCAGCAATTCCGCCGACATAGATTTAGACATATTGGTGTAGCAAGAAATAGCATCTGAATATGACTCAAGTATGTATGCAATTTCATTATTGGTCATCCATTTTTCTTGTAAGACATAGATTTCTCGAATTGTATGAACTCCCTAGAAAATTTAATTTTCTGATAAGATTTGAGCCTCTTGAGCAATAGGAAACCCTAAGAAAATTTATGATTTTCTTGTAAGACATGTATTTTGAAACAATATGAAATTCCAAGAAAATCCAACTTCAAAAGAAACAATGTGTGCCTCATTTAAACTAAAAATACAATACGGTGTCATTTATGAGACAAACCCAACTCTCAAGATCAACACCTAATCTCATTGTACACATTAAGTAAGATATAACCTCAAAGTATCTGTGCACAGTTATAACAAATGTATTAATAATATTAGAAGAAAGAATCTTGCATTAAATAAAAGCTCAATAAAACAATATAACAAATTTAGTAAAGAAATATATCTCACTTAACCTATTACATCAAAAAACTCAATGACACCCATGTATTTTGTATGTCCTTTGAAAATAATAGGTCTCAGTTCATTGGTCAAAAGATCCAAAAGCATAGAGTTGATAACAACGTGCTCTATCATGATGGTATCATTTTTAACAAAGTCTTTTAGGATGAAATATTTAAACTAGATACACTAGAGGACTTATTATTCCCTAAAAAGGATCATACCAACAATATTATCACAATAAATCCTCAATGGGCCTAAAAATTGAACCATCAAGTAAAACCCCGAAATGAAGTTCTTTAGATTTTTCTCAAATATCTCAAAACTTTCTTAACAACCACTCAATGTTCTTGTCTTAGATTAGAGAGATAGCACCCAAGAATACCAACAACAAAGGCTATATTGGAGGCCTAGTGTAGACTTGTACATACATCAGATTGCCAACAACGTTGGAGTAACGAATATTTTTCATTAACTCTTGCTCATATTTGTTTTTAGAGCACTATGAAATGCTAAGTTTTTCACGTTTCACAGTAGGCACATCACTAGGTTTACAATTCTAAATGTTAAACCTAGCTAAAATATGATTAATGTAACTCACTTGAGAAAGTCCTAACAAGCCTCAAATTCTATCATGATAGATCTCAATTACAATAACAAAAGATACTTCACCAAGATTCTTCATATCAAAGTTTTGACATAACATTTTTTAGTCTCATGGAGCAAACTTAAATCACTATTGGCAAGCAAAATATCATCAACATAAAGCACCAAATATATGAACTTGCTCCCATTAGCCTTGAGGTAAATGCAATGGTCCACCTTATTTTTCTTAAAGCTTAATGAAACCACTACCTTATCAAACTTCAAAACCCAGTGAAGAGAAGCTTGTTTAATGCCATAAATTGACTTATTCAACTTACACACGAGGTGTTCCTTCCCTTCTTTATTAGAACTCTTAGGTTAAGTTATATAAACTTCCTCATCAAGGTCACCATTCGGGAATGTTATCCTAACATCTATATGGTGGAGCTTCAAATCAAAATAAGCTACTAAACTCCTAATAATCCTAAAGGAATCTTTGGAGAAAATAGGAGAGAAGGTGTCACCATAATCAATTCCAACTCTTTGAGCAAAGCCTTTAGCCATAACTCTGGCTTTAAAATGTTTAATCCTCTCTTTTAAGTCTTTCATGATTTTAAACACCTATTTGCAACCTATATTTCGATCTTAGGGTAAATCAACTAGCTCCCACATATTATTCCTTTTCATTAAGTGAATTTTATCTTTCGCAGCACTAAACCACAAGTTTGATTGAGGACTAGACATAGCATCAAAATAGCTAATAGAATCAACTACAAGACTTACATCATAATCACTTTCCAAGATATACACATATTAGTTATCAGGAATTGCTAAACGTCTCTCTCTAGTAGAACATATAGGAAGCATTTGATGGACATAACTTTGAGGTGGATTAATATTCAAGTTAGCCTCCATATTAGCAGTAAGTGTAGCTACTTGTTCATGAGGATCCTCAATTTCATATGCAACAAGTATGGAAAGTGTAACAAATTCAATCTACTATCAGCAATTAGAGGATGAGAACATTTACCCCTATCATATACATTATGCTCTAAGAACTTAACTATCTAAAACTCAACCACTTGAGTTTCACACGAAAAAAAAAAAAGAATTTATATTCCTTAGAATGATCTAAATATCTAATGAAGAAACCACAAGCAGATAAGGGGTTAGTCTTTTTCTTAGAAGGGTTATAAAGTCTAACCTCAGCACGACTTCCCGCATCACAAAAATGGTTTAAACTAGACTTCCTACTAACCCACAGTTCAAAAGATATTTTTGGAACAAATTTAGTAGGGACATAATTAAGAATATACATCATAGTTTTTATGGCTTCATCTTAAAGAAACTTAGGCAACTCACATCATCTCATCATGCTCCTCATGATCTCAGCTACTAGTGTGATTACACCTTTTGACAATACCATTTTGCTCAAGACTCCCAAGTATGATATATTGAGCAATAATTCTAGATTCCTATAAATTTTGCACAAACAATCCCATATATTGCCAGTCTAATCATATTTGCCTTTAATAAAATCAATATAAATTTCCTCATCTCCAAAGTTAAGATTAGGAAGAGTGCCATTTTTTTTAAAGTTTTCTAACCTATCTTTAAAAATATGGACAAGACACATATGTCATAACATGGAAGAATCATTATTATTTAGAGGACTTTTACACACGAAGAATAAATTTTATTGGAAGCCAATGTCGATGTATATGCGCCATTGAACAAATTGTCACAATCAATAACTAGAGTCCAATATCAAACTAACCTTCCCTTTGCCAAAAGAGATATCACAACCCCAATTGTCTAGAATAAAAATAGAAATTAAGTTCTAAGCGAAAGTTGGTACATTGATAATGTTTTCCAAAACAAAAAAGGTTATTTGTCCACTCTTTTTCTTAATTTTCTCTTCCTCAGAGACACATTTGGAAATAAGGTTAAAAACACTGCATAACTCATTTTGGATATTATAGGCTATTTTGATTTAATAAATTCCATAAACAAGGAATTGAGAGTAGCATGAACAATATAGTTATCAAGAAAGGAAATATCAAGATATTTGAGTTTGAACTAGATGTGAACCATTTTAGTATATACTTCTTAACCTTGCCAAGATTGTTATATTTTGTACTAGCTAGATCACTCACAAGAGTTTTAGCCTCACACTTATTTGACATTTGATATATTTGTTCTACTGTATGAAAAAATTCTCTAGCATTAATATTAGTCTCAGGATGTGCACCAACCAAATGCTTTCCAATTGACTTTTTCATAACTAGAAGACTTAGGCGATTCGACCTCTCCTATTGCACATAAGCTTCTTTCAAAGCATCAAAAGCATTATTTGAAGGTTGAGGAGGTTAATCCTCCTAGGGAGCTATATTAATATCAACTAATCCTAGGATAAATTCAATTTCATACTTTCATCTTTTATAATTTCCACAATTTAGCACTTCAATAATAGTACTATCATTATTTAAATTCACAGTAATTGTCCAAAACAACAAGAATGCAACAAATCATTATCAATAATAGGCAATTAACAAGAATAAGCTTAGAAAATCTAGCTTAATTCCTCATAGAGTTCTTGTCAGTTATGAAAAACTCCCTTTTGGCAGAGCACACCACATGCACAATGCCTTTCACGCAAGAACAATACAGAGATACACTAATTGTTGGAGAATTTTCTCTGGGAAACAAATTTTCTAGATCAATAAATTCCTATCCATATGTTCCGCATTAACAAAATCAATTATCACACATATCTAACTCCCTTTGGGTAGGTAAGAATGCATAATAATATCAACTCGAGATATGTATGTCACAAATCTTACAAGTCTCAATAGATAAAACACTTTGGTGTAATTATCTACTTCAATTCATAAAATATGTGCATGGCTGAGTTCAACAATTAATCACCCAACTTGCACATGTATATTATATATGCAAGACTCCCATAAAATTAAGCACTAGAACAATATCCATGTTTGGGAATTTTAATTAACATCTGTAATATTCAAGTTGTTTTGTAATCCTAAAAATATAGGGTTATTTTCTCCCAATTTTTTAGTTAATCAAGCAACAACACAAAACAAATGATGTTGAAAACATGTGATTTTTCTATAAAGAGTTATGAAGTAAACCACAATGAAACAAAAACAATAATCCTGACAAAGCTAATTCATCTTAGCAACATTAAAAATGAAATCTTAGTAAGAGAATAGCAACTATTCACAAAAATGACAAAGCACAAGCAATAGAACGTAAAATAGAAAAATCAACCAGCCACTATTTTTCCAATTTCTGACTAGATATTTTTGTTTTAATTAGAAATAATGTGAATTGGGCTTCCTTAAATTACTTTCTAACTCCAGGTGAGAATTTTCATCAAAAGGAGGCCAAGTTGATGAATCATATAAGTGACACAAATTGAAATTGACTTATCACTTTTCTAATGTGATTAAAGTTTCTATACGCATTGCCTATTGCAGGGAATTAAGAAACCTAGCTTAAAGTTTATTCATAACTGACGAGAACTGTTAATCTACACTAGTTATCATATCAAATTTATTAAGAAAAGGGCCTTAACAATATTGGGCCATAATAATAAGTTCTATGAGTCATGTCTCAATAACGCTGAGTTAAGTCGCAGTCCACATGGAATAAAATTCCAACAAAGTAATAACTGACCAAAAATCATTCACGAAGAAGAAAGAAAGCCCTAGCAATTAGTATTTCTACTTCGGATGATAGTGAAGAGTTTTCTTTGTTTTTTAGTTTATACTTCTGTAAAAATAAAAGTGAACTGGCTAATGGTCTGCGACAGATGCTCTTTCAATTTTTTTTGCTTTTTTGTATTTTTCGTTTTTCTTGTCTTGAATTTGTGAGTTTCAAAATAGAAAATACTTTTGATGGGCTAATTCTATGTTAGGCTTGGGTCTTTAATTATTATAATGTTCACATACTGCTGGAATGTAATAAAATAACAAGTTGGGTTTTCCATAAAATGACGCTAAGTTATTAGAACCTCATTACATAATATACAAAAAATTAGCTATGATATTGAAGGTAACCAGCATATTGCAAATTTATTTTACTTCTTTTAGATGAGTATTTATCATAGATAATATTTACAATAATCTAACAGCATTACCTATTGAAAAGCTTCAATTTTATGTATAATACAATATAAAAAGTTTATTGTAATTTGTGGTGTTTTTCAAATTTTTTTGTATTTTTTTTATTAGTATTTTTTATTTTTGAATATTTGTAGAGGTTATTTTAAATGTAAATGCTTTCAATTACCTATTTATATAAATATGTTTTAAGTATGTTTTATTTATTACAAATAATATGGCAACTTTTTTTTAGTAATTATAATTTGGATCGCCAACATTTATATACAGATATATTTTATTTCTGTTAAGCAATATTAGTAGCAACAATAATTAAAAAAGAGGTCTATTTTAGTTCTATATTAAAAAAAAAAGTTACTTCATATTATTATCAATTCTAATTTTGTTAAAAAATACACTAAAAATTTGGGTATGAACTCAATTTTTGTAACTATAATATTTATGCATTATGGTTAATTCATAAGAAAAAATATAAAGAAATAAATTTATGTAAGTGAGTGACGTGGTGCACATTACAAAGGAGATTTGATTTATAGATACCATATGTATTCATCATTAATTTTTTTTTTTCTCAAACACTACAAGAAAAAATGGATGTTGCTACATATTTTTTCCTCTCATTTTCTGCAAAGTGTAAGTACAAGCACAATATTGTCACACTTTAAAAAAAGTGTGGGCATAGATGTTATTAATCATTTAAATAATTGTTTCCCCTTACAAAAATGATGTTTTTCGAATATGGAACTAAACAAAATGCCATATATTTGGCACAAAAAATTAAATAAGAATAAAAAATTAAAAAAAATCTCTCAACTTCTACCCATCAAGAGAACAACCTTTACACCCCCAAATTCCCAAATTGCCTCTTTCTCTTCATATTTTCTCTATTAGACTTCTCTTGCTCGTTACACAAACATCAACCCTAATTTGATTTCGCTTTTTCATTCTCTAAACCCTTAAAGTTTTCATCTCTATAACACACACTTTATCGCTTTGTCCTCTCATTCTCCTTAGTAACCTTTTCAATATATACCGTAGTGGGATTCTACTTGGTGGAAGGAGCAACAATCACTGAAGCAAATGCAATTAGGTAATTTTGAGCCTTATCTATGATTTTTCTTGGCAAGCGTAGTTGAGAAGGATAGTGCGAGATATTTCTTTTTGAAGTGGGTAGGATTCACTATTTAGGTCATTTATTGTTTGTATATTTGTTATCTGTAAATGATATAACTTACTTGTGCATACTCATGGTTTGGATTTCAGCTCTAACTACTCTATGTATGTTCTTGTGTATAAGATTGTTGTTACTTTAAATTTTATATATGCCACCATTAGATTGTTTGATATTAGGTCTTACAGTACCCATTTAATGGTTTCAGTGCTGCAGTGGCTTGAATTTTTGTTTCCTTGGGTAAAATGCATCTATTTTCTATTTCTCTAGTCTTCTATTGCTCATTTATCCACTGCTCTTGTTTTGATAGATCATAAGATATGAGCAAGGTATCACAAAATTCCTTCAACTCAAAGAAACAAGTTTCTCAAACAACTAAGTTCCCGCAAGTATCTTAAGTTACCACATAGCAGAATCTTAGAAGGTGAAAACTTTAGTAAGGTATAATAACACCAAAATACCAATATATATGTTGCAACTTCACAGTTCTAATACAATCACAAAGCTAATTCTACGTAAATAGAATATTTTCTTTTATATTTTATTGGGATCCCGTTATGATGTATCATTATGTTGAGTAGGCTCTCGAGTTAGTTTACTCTACATCCTCCTCATCGATGAATTATGTTGGATGTACTGATGAATTATATTTTTTGTTTTATTAGAATAGGATATGTGACCCTTTTAAGGAAAGAAGGATCTAACTTTATTAGCAATGGTGAAACAGGTATATTTTACTAATTTGAATATCCTAAATAATTAATTAGCATATGGAACAAGCAAGCTATTGGCGATTTTACATATTGATTGAGGCATTCTAGTTGAAATCATTAACTAGCTATGGATGTTGAGACTTCAGTGCTGAAGCTATATCATTTTTTATCAGTATGGTATTGACATTGATGATAATCTAAAATACCTTCACAATTGTGATATTACAACATCAACCTCTTGATTGATTATTGATTACAAATATTAATTACTTTGGCATATGTCTATTTCATTTACAATTGTAGTGAAAGCATGCTCTTAATTAGTTGTTCTGAAGTTGAAGTGCCACTCTAGAAACTCGGAGACAGGTTAGATTTTTTTTCTAAAAATGCAGTTTTGAAAATAAGCATGTTTCTATTATGATATATTCTGGAATTAGCTTCTGGTTTGATGGAAACTCAGTTCATTCGTTTTTGGTCTACTTGTGTGCTGCTGTATGAATGTATTTGCTGAATAAATACCTCTTGATCCCATATGAACTAATTGGTTTCTTTGATGATCAATTAGATTATTCACTGTATTTGTTGCGTTTTTTGAGCAACTCATGAAAATGCATGTTACCCCTCTTTTGAGGCATGGTCATATCTTTGAATTTCATGACCAAGATGTACATATCACTTAATAAACAGGTTTCAAGTGCTGTTTGTACATCTTACAATTCATTCAACTGTGGATAGTTGTTCTTCTTGTACCTCTTGTTGAGGGAAATTTTTGGATCTTACACTAATAAATAAGGGTTTTATACAAACAACACAAGATGTGCTCTAATAGGTGGTAAAAGAAAAAGTCTTGAAGTAAAACCGCCGGTTGACAATCAACACCAAAATCAGCCACAAACTTGGAAGATCTTGATTCATCAAACAAAAGCTCTCCAAATGTGAAGCCTCTAAAGCTGCTCTACACACCTAAAGCCACTTTGAATCCTCCCTCAATCATCTAGAAAGATGAGGAGTATTAAGGAAGATGAAGAAGAAAGTGTAAGGAAGTTATTGAAGGGAGAAAGTTGTTTGAGGGAATTTAGAGGGTAGTTTCTCTCAACGCATGAAATCACCACTTGATTGGAGGGGAAAATGTGGCTGGAATTATGGCATAAAGTGGCTGACCATGACGAGGAGTAGGGTGCATTCATAGTATGAGATGGAATCTTGGGGAAGCTTTTATCACACACACCTCACAATGCCACCTATGATGCATACTTGCTAGTCAAGTTACATTTTAAATTTCTCAAATAAAAAATGCCAGCTCACTAATTTAAATGGACTCCTCTATTTAATTTTTCTTCCAAAATTAGATTCCTCTACTAATCAAATTAACTCTTTAATTTAATTAGATTAACTCAACTCCTTAAGTTCATAAAATCAACTTAACTCCTTAAGTTTACTTTGAATAATTAAAACTGCCACATGACACCAATTAAATTAACTCTTTATTTTAATTGGCCTAAATGAACTCTTTAAATTATTTTGATTAATTTAATATTTAAATTAATCAAGCCATAGAAATCAATTAATAATTTGTCAACTCTCTCCAATTAACTTTATCACTTCAATTATCTAACCCCTTAGATAATTTCTTCAATCAAGTGAGAGTATTCTAGGATTTTGTGTGTAACCCTTTAGGTTCACCAGTTAGATCGACATAGACCCACAACTTTTTGTGATTTATTGAATATCAAATATTCCAATTAGTCTAAACTCTTTCAAACTAATTGAAAGATAGAGAAGGATTGTGATCTAAAATGTAGACAAAAGTTTGCAAAATAAAATGGTAGATAGCAACATCACCAAATGACCAAAATTCTAGCCAAAAATCACTAGAATCAGAAACTAAATGGTTGCCCAACTATGCTCCCAAAAATAAGTTCAATAGATGATCCACCAAGGAATTCTAAGCCCTTCAAGTGTAGGACCTCTAAAGGTCAAGTCCACACACCTTAGGAAAGCTCTAATTCAACCTTACTTGTGCTAGAACAAGAGAAGAAGAAGGTGAGGAGTGGTGGTTATGGAAAAGAGAGGGAGGAGAGGAGTTTTTATGGAATTATTCAACACATCAATTATATCACACTTGGAGGGAAAATGTGAGGAATGTCAATCACCCCAAGCCTTTTTATAAAGGTGATGGAAGCTCTTAGATGCTTCACATTTCATCTTATGAAATGATATGCTAATTAACTTAAATTTGAATGGGCTTTTCCATTTAATTTCCCTCAAAAACTCAAATTCTCAATTTAATTAAATTAACTTTTTAATTTAATTAATTCAACTTAACTCCTTAACTATTTAATTAACTTAACTTTTTAGGCCAATTAATATTAAATTAACTCCTTAAGTTAAATTGGCTAATTAGTTGTCATGTGGCACCAATTAAATTAACTTTACAATTTAATTGGCCTAATTTAATTCCTTAAAATATTTTGATTAATTTAACACTTAAATTAATCAAGCAAAAAATAAACAATTAAAATAGTCAATTGTCCCTCTCTCCAAAAACACCTAGACTTGAATTTTGTAACTCTTTTGAAAATTCCTCCTATTAAATAAGATCTTCCCTGGGTTTTTGTGTATGATAGGTTTATTCACTCATTAGACATGGTTCATAACGTATTGTGATATTTTGAATATTGAACTATTCACATTAGTTTAAACTCCTTTAAACTAATAATTCTTTCAATTAATTTCAATTAATTGAAGAGTATCTAATCTCCATGGTCGATGTCTAGCAATAAGCCCATGGAGCCCAACGAATTGGATGAATGATTTATGCCTTGATGAACCATTATAGCTTACGCTTAAATATGGTCCTTCCGTCTCTTATATTTTGAAAAAGGCCTAGGGCAAGATATTTGTTAGTTCCCTAATAACCTTGATAATTATATCTCTGCATTTAATATTCAATTTCCCTTTATGACCTCAGCTTTGGAAAAATACCTTTTCCAAATTGTCATACTGCATTGGACAAGGATTTCTTGGAATAGATTATTATAAAACACATAGTAGATGCACTTGTTCTTCACAACAATGAAGAGATAGATCTCCTCCTAGATCTCACAAACCTCTATGCTTAAGTAGCTTATGCACAAGCTCAATCCCGTATGATCCACTATGTAGTCGGGGGAAAGTCAAAGCATAAGACTTAAACATAAGGTTACTATAGATCCTTAGATCCAAGAACAAATTGTATGCACTATCTAAGCTTGAGAACTTTCCACTACCAATGTGCTACTATGTCTATCTAGTGGATTCTCCAAGTTGGTCTTCAATGAACCTCTTCTCTAGCAAACACCCATTAACATGCATTTATGTATCACATAGAATGCTAATGAAATAGAGCAATATTGAACCCCTTGGAATGTACATCGTTAGTGCAAGATTATCCACATCTTAGGTGCTCTATCTCATAAGATTTTATGACTTGCTATACTTTAAAATTCTAATCATTAAGACTTATTTCATGATCATCATCATATGCACGACCAAGCCCCATCATTTTATATAATTTAGGGGCTTCAACCAAATGCAAGTGAAGTGTAAAAAGCATAAGATAAAGGTGGCCATAAGAATATCATTCAATCAAAATTGTATTACAAGTGGTGTGGTTTTACATGCCAATCCAATTGGCTTGAGGAGCACTATTCCAACAATCTCTCACTTGCCTTAAAGCTAATTCCCTATAGTTTTGAGGCCTATCTTCTCAATATGTCATTCAAAGACCTTTTGCATTAGGGGTTTAGTTAGTAGATCTGCTATAGTTTTTTTAAGGCTATCTTTTCCACTCAAATGTTGCCTTTATCAATGATCTCATGGATCTAATGATAATGCCTCAAAATGTGCTTAGATCATTATGAGATCTCAACTCTTTTACTTGTGCGATGGCTCTATTATTGTCACAATAAATAAACAGCTGGCTTTGCAATGCTAGATACTATATCCAACTTTTGGATAAAGTTTTTCATTCGAACACTTTCCTTTGCAGTTTTGAAAGCTACAATATATTTTATCTCAGTGGTAGAGTTATTTGTGGTGTCTTATTTGGAACTCTTCCAACTCACTGCTCAGTTAAAATATAAATCCTGAGGTAGACTTATGGTCATCTTAATCAAATTGGAAATTAGAATTTGAAAACCCTTCAAGTTTTAATTTTTTATTACCATAAACTATGAACAAATCCTTAGTTCTTCTCAAGTATTTTAAGATTGCTTTTATGGACTTTCTGTTACTCTTACCAAGGTTGGATTGAGAGCAGTTCATAACACTTAGAGCGTGTGATATATCTTGTCTAGTTTATTGGATGGCATATATTATGCTCTTTATCACAGATGCATAAGGTATGTGGGACATTCTTTCTCTTTCATCTTTAGTCTTAGGGGCTATAGATATAGAGAGATGAAGACCATGTCCCATTGGGAGGAATTTCTCTTTGGATTCTTCCATACTAAATCTCTTTAATATCTTGTCAATGTACCTGATATTAGAGAGTCCCAATATCCTCTTTGATCTATTTCCATAGATCTATATTCCCAATGTGTATTGCATGGAGAATTACAAATATAACCATATTTTAGTACAATTTGACTCTTCTTTCTCATTCTTAATGAGAAGAATATTATTGACATAAAGTACAATAAATTATATCAAACTCCTATTGGCTTTTATATACACAAAACTCATACACATTTTTGACATAGCTAAATAATTTGATTATCTTATTAAATTGTATGGTCCAACTTCAGGATGTTTGCTTTAGGCTATAGATGGACTTTTAGAGTTTGCAAACCTTTCTTTACTTTTTTTGGGTGTAAAACCTTGTGATTATTCCATATAAATTTCTTCTTCAATGTTTCCATTAAGAAAAGTGGCCTTTACATCAATTTTCCATATCTCATAATAGTAGTAAGTGGCTATGGCAAGCATAATTCTAATGGACTTAGGTATAGTGATTGGTGAAAAAGTTTTCTCAAAATCAGTCTTTAAGTATAACGTTTTGCCACTATTCTTGCCTTAAAGCCATCACCTTACCATCAATTCATAACTTCGTTTGTAGATCTATTTGCAACCAACAAGTACTGTACCGTCCGATGGATCGACCAAAATTTATATTTTTTTGGAATACATAGAGTTGTTTTTGGGATTTCATGGCCTCAAGCCAATATCCCAAATCTATGTCTAACATAGCTTTCTCATAAACCTATAGAGCACTATCTATTTATCCCATCTCGTGAAGAAATTTGAACCTTTCAGGTTATTTCTTAATTCGGTCTAACTTTTTAAGAAGTTGTATGATAGGCTCCAAATGCCCTATTATTTCTAACACTTGTGTTATGATATGATTATCTTGAACTTCTTCAAGTTCAATGATAACACCTTTTCTATCTATGAGAAATTTTTTTTCCAAAAAGCGATGTCCCTTAAAATAAACATTTTTTGTTCTAAGGGATCATAGAAATAAAAATCCAAAGAATCTTTTGGGTATCCCACAAACTAGCACAAAATGAATCTCACATCCAACTTGTCTCCCATTAGTCTCTTGACATATGCGGAAGACCTCCAAACACTTCAATAGGAGTAAAAAGGTGCTTTGCCATCGATTTTGAGAGTACTACATTAAGTAGTCTTGTTGCAATCTCAAAGGCGTATGCCTAAAAGGATATATGTGTTGGAATAGTACCCCATAAGCCAATTAGATTGGCATGTAAACTATTTCACTTGTGATACAATCTTGATTGAATGATCTTCTTTATTTGGCCATTTTTATCTTATGCTCATTAGCATTTGGTTGAAGCCCTTAGATCACACAAGACTACGAGACTTGGTCACGCACTAGGTGGTAATCATGAAATAAGTATTGCATGGTCTTGATCCAAGTCATAAAATCTTATGAGATGGGCATCTATGATCCGAATAAACTTGAACTAACAATGCATAAATCCAAGGGTTAGATATTACTCTATTCCATGAGCAATCCCAAATGAGATATAGATGCACGTTAGTAAATGCTTGTTGAAGAACATGCACTGAGGCCTAGTCAGAGAATCCACTAGATAGCCATAGTGGCAAGTTCTCCAACTTATGTTAGTACATATAATTAGTCTTTTGACATGAGGATCCATGGTCTTATGTTAAGGTCCTTATACTTTGACTCTTCCTTGGCCATTTAGTGAGTCGTTCAGGTAGAAACTCAGTACAAGTTACTTAGACATAAAGATTTGTGAGATCTAAGATGCGATTCAACTCTTCATTGATGTGAAAAGTGAATGCATCTCCTATGTATTTTATAATGATCGATTCCAAGGAGTCTTTGTGCATAGAAAATGATAATTTGGCAAAGGCATTTTCCAAAGATAAGGTCATAAATTGGAATCAAACATTAGAAATAGAAACATAGTATCGAGGGTATTAAGAAGCCGACAAATATCATGCCCTAAGCCTTTTTTAAGAGATAAGAGATTGGAAAGATCATATTTGCATGGTCCGTGTAGAGTTAGAATTGTTCTCCAAAACCATTTATTTCGGCTAATTAGTTAGGCTTCATGGGCTTGAGGATAGATATCAACCATGGAGATTTGGTGCTTTTCAATTATTAGGGGTTGACTGAATTCAATCGATTAGTTTAAAGAAGTTTAAACTAAAATGAATATTTGATATTCAAAAGTCATAAGAGTTGTGAGCCCATGTTCAATAAATGATAGACCTAATAGGTTACACACAAAAGCCAAATTGAATCCTATTTGATGAAGGAGAATTTTCTAAAATTCAGAAAATTGCTAACTTAACTAATTTTGGAGGTTGGCAAAATTGAAGTCATTTTAGTTTGATCAATTTAATTGTTAAATTGATCAAATAATTTAAAGAGTTAAATTAGACCAATAACTAAGGAGTTAATTATTTGGTACCACATGACAATCAATTGGTCAAGTTAGCTTAAAGAGTTATGCTAATCGACTTAAGAGTTAAGTCAAAGGTTAATAAATAAAATTAAAGTGTTTAATTTAATTAATGAGAAGAATCTTTTTGGAGAGAAAAAATTCAAATTTGCCAAATAAGCAAGCTAGTTGGTGCCACCCCTTGCAGAAGGTGTGATGCCACCTTGGCATCACACTATCCTCACTTTACATATAGATATAAAGGGATAGAGGGGTAGCCACTTGTAACTTGTGTGAAGAATTAGATTCTCTCACATTTTCTCTCAAATTTTCAAAAGTGTTGAATCATGTGTTGAAGCTTCAATTCTCTTCTTCTCCCATCTCTAAATCAAGCCTTTATCTATGCAATTCTCTTCATTATTCTCTATTTATTATTAAGGAGAATATGATCTAGAATTGGTGTGTGGATCATATTATTAAAGGCAAGAAAATTGGATTGCTAGACTTTGGAGATCCTATGTTAGGGCAACAATTTTGGGAAAATTTTCCAGTAGCTTCATCAAGGAGTTGATAACATGTTGCAAAATATTTAGAATTTTTGGAGGAGTTTGGATTGGGCAAAACTTGCATCCAAACTGAGCTGAAGCTGTGAGATCCTGTTTTGGTAGTAACTTTGCATTGACCTTTAGAGGTTATGCCAAGTTCTGATTGAGCTGATTTTTGAACTAAAGATATATCAAGGAGTTGGTGACCTTTTAGTACAAGTTTCATGCAAATCAGAGTTCATTGCCTAGTTAAAAGTTGATTGGATTCCACTGTGGTGCTAGAAGATAGATTCAAGGAGTTGAGATCTTTTTCCATCTTTCTTTGATTTTCTAAAAATCCAGGTATTCTTCTAACCAAATCTAAATTAATTGCATGTTTAGATCCTTGGTGACATGTGTATGCCAATTATTTTCAATTTTTAAAGTTTTGATTATTGGATCCTAGTGCTACACTTACCTTCGATAGGCACACCTGTGAAGCTCATCATGAAACATATCATGTCCAACAAGGTATGGTTTGTCTTCTCAGCTGCTCCATTATATTGGGGTATGTCCGGGGAAATCTATTGTCAGAGAATCCCATTCTATTTTAGAAAATCCAAGAAATCAGTACTTAAATATTCCCCTCTTTAATTCGATTGAAGAGCCTTAATACTAAGTCCTATACTCTTTGAACCTTTCAAAATTTTTAGACATGTACTTCACAAGATACACATGTTCGAACCGATTATGATTATTGGTAAAGGTAATGAAGTAAGAATAGCCTCTTTTTGCACTAACTTTCAGTGGTCCACAAATATCTGTTTGGATTAAATCCAAAGGACTTTTGGTTTGCTTCATTTATCCTTCAAAAGGAATCTTAGCCATTTGTTCTTTTAAATATGATTCACAAGTATAAAGATCTTTTAGGCCACCAACATAGTGCTTTGAGGGCTTCTATTTTGCTTTTCCTATTTTTGAAAATATGTCCAAGACTTATATGCCACAAAATGAAACTTTCTTAGTTATCTATTTTCTTTTATTACTTTATTGAATGTGCATAAGTGATAGTTGAGAATCCAAAATATATAATCCATTACTACGTATACCCATTGTAGCTAAAAAATCATTCTTTATTGCTTTCAATTTCCCATTTGATATTGAAAAATCGTATCCTTCACTATCCAAAAATGAGAATTGAAATAATATTCTTCAAAAGATTTGGTAAATAGTAACAAGGATCCAATATAATCAAGGAGGTCCCTAAGTATAACTTCATGATGTCTTCAACTTTAGCTACAACTTTTACCTATTACCAAGGCATAGGATTAAATCCTCATCGCTTAGACTTTTTTTTCCATTTCCTATAACAAATTGCACTGGTGAAAGCCATATGCAGTATCAAAGACCCATGATGAAGCATTAGTTTTTAAGTGCACTTCAATACAATACATTCCCTTCCGAAGGGTTACAAGATATTTCTCGTAATTTCACTTCTAATGCCCCATTTCACCACAGTAGAAACAAGTGACATCATTTTTATCCTTCTTTTTCTTCTTAACTGCTTTTGAGGGTTTTAATGATTGCTTTTCTTTCAAAAAAGAACTCTTCATTTTCTTACCTCACTTCTTCTTGTCGCAGGGCCTTTAGACTTGGAGGAGTATGCAAGTTTTTGTGGTTTGTCTTTTTTCATAGTCGGCTTAATGATCACTAATATATTGACTATTGGAATTGTACATCATAGCCAATTAGATTAGCGTGTAATACTATTTTAGTTGAGATACAATCTTGATTGAATGATATTTGTATTAAATGGCCATCTTCATCTTATAAGATGGGGCATCCAATATTTGGGTAGACTTGGTCATGCATGGGATGGTGATCAAACAAGTTTGTGTGGTCATGATTTTAAATATTGCAAGTCATAGAATCTTATAAGATGGGGCATCCAATATTTGGGTAGACTTGCACTAACAATGCATATTCCAAGGGGTTAGATATAGCTCTATTTTATGAGCAATCTGTGTGAGACATAGATGTATGTTAATGGGCGTTTCTTAGAGAACAAGTTCATTGAAGACCTATTCGAAGAATCCATTAGATAGTTGTAGTAGCAAATTAGTGGTGGCAAGTTCTCCAGCTTACAATAGTGTATATAATTAGCCTTTAGACTTGATGTTCCATGGTAATCTTGTGTTTAGGTCCTTATACTTTGACTCTTTTAGGCATGAACTACTTAAGCATAGAGATTTGTGAGACCAAAGATGGGGTCTATCTCCTTGTTGTTGTGAAGGACAAGTGTATCGCCTATGTATTCTATAATGATCGATTCTAAGAAATCCTTGCGCAAGGTAGTCTGAAAATTTGGAAAAGGATTTTTTCAAAGTTGAGGTCATAAAGGGGAATCTAAAATTGGATATAGAGACATAGTTATCGAGGCTGTTAGGAAACCAATAAATATCTTGGCCTAAGCCTTTTTTAGGAAATAGGAGATTGAAGGACCGTATTTGCATGATAAGGCCAGCTATAATAACAGTTCATCAAGATATAATTCATTCATTCATTCAATTAGTTGGGCTCCATGGGCTTGTTGCTAAACATCAACCATGGTGATTGAGTATTCTTCGATTGACAAAGATTAATTAAAAAGGTTATTAGTCTAAAAGAGTTTAAAGTAATGAGAATATTTCAATATTCAAAATATTGCAATAAGTTGTGAGCCCATGTCCCATAAATGGATGAACCTAATGGGTCATATACAAAAGCTTATTAAAAGCTATTATATAATAGGAGGAATTTTCTAAAGAGCTAGAAAATTCATGCCTAGGCGATTTGAGGGAAAGATGAGTGACTATTTTAATTAATCATCTTGGCTTGATTAATTTAAGTGTTCAATTAAACAAAATAATTTAAAGAGTTAAATTAGATCAATTAAATTAAAGAGTTAATTCAATTAGAGCCATATGACAATTAATTAGTCAAGTTAACTTAAAAAGTTAAGTCAACATTAATTAACTTAAAGAGTTAATTGAGCCAAGGAGTTAAGTTAAATTAATTAAATTAAAGAGTTAATTAAAATGAGAATTTGAATTTTGGAGAAAAATCAAATGAAAGAGTCCATTTGAATTTGAATTTGAGTTAATTAACATTGCATTTCATCTCATGAAATGCAAATATTAATTAAATAAATGCATGTGAAATGCAAATTTACATGCAAGTGGCAAGTTGGCCATCAAGCATGGGAGGTGTGATGCTAGCTAGCATCATCTCTCTCCTTGATAAATAGCCACTTGGCTGGCCACCTATAGAGATAATTCCCACATTCTTTATTTCCCTCCAAAAATGTGACATTCATGTGTTCAAAATTTACACTAAATTCTCTTATGTCCCTTTCTCCTCCATCGCTGCCTTCCACCACCTTATTCCTCTCTCATTCTAACACAATTTAGGTTGATTTAGTGCTTGCCTAAGGTGTGTGGACTTTGTAATTAGAGGTTCTATACTTGGAGGACTTAGATCATTGTTTGCACTAGATTTCAAGAGTAGATTTAGGTGATCAAGGAGTTTTTGATTTTAGTAAAATTTTGCAAGCAACTCACTAGATATGTGGTGGAGTAGTCTGCCAAATTTGGTGATTTTTGGAGCTTGGGAAGAGGACTAACCATTGGCATCTTCTATTACGTGTAGATCTTCCATTAAAGAGTTCATTAGAGTGATCTTCTCTTCTCCTTTGTGGTGATCTACAAAGCTAATTTTTCTGCAACTAAATTCTTATTTGGAGTATGAATATGATCCTTAGCATGTAGTGATTTAGTTATATTTAGCCTATTTTCTATTTTATATTTTGGATCCCAATTGTACTCCTTCCTTCATTAACCAATTCACTATTTGTTACTTCTTGCTTGGGCATGTTTGAAGCTCATAACAAATTGGTCAAATGAACTTGGTAATAATTGGAGGATTAAATCCACATAAAGGTTATTGTCCATGACCATATCCAATTAAGCAAATTTCTCAATGAGACCAATCATCTTAAGGCCATTATCATGGACATTAGCGTCTTTGGCTATTCTAGTCCTAAAGAGCTCCCTAGACAATAAGTAACACTCATGTCTAGATTACACCCCGTACAACTCTTGCAGGTGTATGTGAATCTCATAAGTAGTCTTCATGTTTTCATGAGATTTTTCTAGCTCATTAGACATCATCTGGTAATGGGTTTGAAAGATCATCTTCTACCCATTTAGCAAACATTTCATGTGGCTCATCATTAGCAACATCACTAATGGTATTTGATGGACTTTGAGTAAGGACATATGATCTCTTTTCAGAGCAAGAATAATTTTGAGGTTTCTTAGCCAATTGTGGAAGTTAGGCCCAGGGAATTTATTAGTTTCCAAAATAATGTTATTGGATTCTTAGCCATTGATTGAAAATCTATAAAGGCAAAAAAGAGAATATAAGCATGTGATTGAATTTTGATATTACAAAAATGTTCATGGACTTTAACTATATTTTTATCCTACTATTTTATCAAATTTCGTACGCCTTTAAGGAATTTGGAGAATCTCATTTTCTAGTGAGAATCAAGGTCCAAGAGGCATCATTTGTGGACCCGTGACATGTGAAACGTCCACAAACAATCCTAAGATACGCAATTTTTGCTATATGTAACCTTTGATTTGTTTTGTGTCACTTTTCATGTAGCTCTATGACATGTGTGATATCTACACTACTAGGTATTAAGTTGTATCTACCAATCAATCTTTAGTTATAAAGTCCATAATGACATTCCACGACTTGTGAGAAAATGTCAAAGTGCGTTTTAAATTAAAGTGCATCATATGCCAAGAAGTGAGTATAGCTTTCCTTTAATAAAGTGTCCCACGACTCGTGAGCCAATACTAAATTAAGGTAGCACCCCATGTCACCTCCCATTGGTAGAAGGCTTGAATTAATTAAAACTCCTTTTAATTTTTAAGGCAAATTACTGCTATTACCCCTAAAGTTTGGCGTAATTACAAAAAAGTCCTTACTTTTTCAAAAATTGCAAAACCTCTAAATTGGGAAACTTATTTGTAAAGTAAACGAAAAATGTGAAAAGTTCAAAATGTTCTAACAGTAAAATAATTAGAAAAAATGAAAAAGGCTGAAAATTTATGAAATGGTAAAAGACTTAAATACCCCTTTATGTATTATGCATCTTAAAGTGTTGAAATATATTGAACACTATATATATCTAAAATAATTTATTTGTATAATTAAATTTATTTCAAATGTTAAATAAAAATATATTAGTTAGTTGAGTTGTGTATTAAATACTATTTGTTAATTCATCAAAATTAATTTAAATAAAAAAATAAAAACTATACTAATTAAAAATAAATAAGTAAAAAATTTTAAATATATGTGTTTTTAACTAAATTGTTTGTTAATTTAAAAGATAAATATTTTAATTTAATTATATTTTTTATTAAAATAATAATCATACCTAAAATAACAATACTTCAAATAATTAAATTATTTATCAAATAATAAATATATCTAAAAAAGTGAATGGAAATTAGTTTTGTTTATTAATTAATTAAGAAACAATAACTTAAAAATTGAAATTTATATTAATTATGAATAAATAAGTAAAAAAATTTTAAATGTAGATTTTTAACTAAATTGGTAATTAATTTAAAAAAGATAAATTTCTTTCAAAAAAAATATGAAAAACAAATCCCAACCCACCTACCCTACCTTCCCCATGCCCCCTCTCCAACCTACATTCTTTTTCCACCAGCCATGGCTAGCGGCAATGGTGACTGCGTGAGTGCTATGGACAACAAACAACCATTGGACACTTAGTAATAGCTAGATGATCGCTGCCATGTTGCTATGGCAGTAGGGCCATGCTTGCCATGGCTAGGCAGCTGTGCATGCTGCTATTATAGCATCACCAGCGTCGCCATGGCCAGATTTGCCCGAACAAAGCTTGGCGGTGTTGGGGGACAAGGGGGATAGTGTATATATTATTTATATATTATGTATTTGTATATGTTATATATGTATATATGTGTATGTATATATTATACATATATTATGTATATGTGTATATATATACATGTATATGTATATATATAAATATTTACATATTTTTTAATATATAATTTTAGGGCATTTTTGTACTTTTTGCAATAAGATTATCAACCAAATTATCTGAGGGGCAATTATGAAATTTCACATGTTATTTTTAACAAAAAATTAAAAAAAACCCTAATAGCAATTAACAATTGGATTAAATTATTGGATGGCGATAAATTTTAGGGTTTTTTTTGTAAATTTTGAAAAAATAAGGACCTCTTCGTAATTATGTCCAACCTCAGGGTGGTAGTCGTAATTCATCTTAATTTATATCCAATTTGACTTAATATTTTGAAGAACTTAAACTCCTCCAAGTTCAGTGTTGTTTTTTGAAAGATCTCATCATGTATCTCATACATCAATAGGATAAAGAAAAGCATAAACAAGTAAATGCGTCCAGCATATTCCTAGGGTGGGATGACCATGAATCTTAACCAAGTAGTGCATGTAGAGCCGTAGGTGCATTATTTAGTTGATTTTAAATGGGTTGATTAAATCCTATCTATCACATAAATGTATCTCATACATTCATGGGTCTTCAAGCCTCCTTGATCCTCTTAGCTTTCTTTGTCTCTTTGCAACATTTACAAGAGAAAAGAAATCCTCAAATTAATAGGCAATTCAACCAATTAAATGTTTATCTCACAAATAATTAATTAATAGGCAAAAATAAGCTTAACTCCTTATGTATCTAATTTTTGCACCTCACTCAAGATTAACTTAAACTTGACTTTAAAAGCAAGCAAAAATGTCCAACATTGTATTGAAACACTAGCACAATTTTTGCGCATCTAAATATGTATGAAAAATAAGTTAAAAGGACAAAAGATCACAAACTGGTGCCAGAATGGCCATAAGGTAGCCTTAGCATGGTTGTTGCCCACATCTGCTAGCCCAAGTTCGCACAAGGCTCACCTGTTGCCTGCTGGGCTAGGCAGTTAGGCAACAGCTTGTGCCTAGCCACCAAGTAGCCATGTTTTGATCCCTCAACTATGGTTTTTGTACTCCAAACTCTTATGGACACTTCCATAACTTATTTTCACACAATTTAGACAAATTTTCAGATTCAAAACACTTTCTAAAATTGAAAATTCAAGTGCTCAAACATGTTTCAAAATCAAATCTAAGTGAGAATCTATATTCTCCAAAAATCTTCAATTAACTCCAATCTATTTGGATCCAAAAAATAGCCAAACTACTTTAAAGCACTAATTAACACATATCAACGTATAACATAATCCAATGTTAATCAACATTTAGCATCATAAGACTTGAATCAAAATCATGTCAACATATGAAATAACACTTAAACATATATCGACATATTCTAATTCAACATACATGAAGCCACATACAAAATCATCCAAGCACTCAAATTCATCAATTGAATCAAGTGTTAGGAGATTAAGAATCAAGTCATCACATGAATTAATTCACTAAAATACAAACTTAGGCATGAAAAAGGCTCTAGTACCAATTGAAAGATAGAGATGGATTGGGATCCAAAATATAAAACCAAAATAGGCAAAATCAAAACCAACCGTCTCATCTCAAGGATCATAATAACGCTCTAAATAAGGATTTGAAGGTAGAAAAATTTCCTTTGCAACTAGAAACAAAGGATTAGAGAAGATCACACTAAAAACTCCTCTCTTGGAAGAGCTACTAGCTCCAACCATTGGATCTAAAAACTCCCCTTTCAATGTTCCAAAAATTGGAAAAAATGACAGATAGAAACACCACCAAATGACTGAAATTTTTGAACAAAAATTTTCGAATTAGAAACCAATCGCCCAATGTTGTTCTCAAAAATAGATGCAATGGTTGATCCACCAAGGAATTCTAAGTCCTCCAAGTGTAAGACCTTAATGATCAAGTCCACAA
This sequence comes from Jacaranda copaia, assembly GCA_014898725.1. NCBI lineage: Eukaryota > Viridiplantae > Streptophyta > Magnoliopsida > Lamiales > Bignoniaceae > Jacaranda > Jacaranda copaia. The sequence continues at coordinate 94,090 of JACGDI010003086.1, forward strand.
ACCTTAGGTAAGCTCTAATTCAACCTTATTCTAGAGCAAGAGAGGAAGAAGGTGTGGAGTGGCGGTTATCAAGAAAAGGGGAAGGAGAGGATTTTTTGTGTGATTATTCAACACAAAAGTTATATCACACTTGGAAGAAAAATGTGAGGAATGCCAACCACCCCAAGTGGCCGGCCACATGGCCTTTTTATAAAGGGGATGGATGCTCTTAGATGCTTCCATCACAACCTCCACACTTATTAGCCAACTTGCCAACTTGCACATGCGTTAGCATATCATTTGCGTTTACATTTAATTAACATTTGCATTCCATCTCATGAAATGAAATGTTAATTAACTTAAACTCAAATGGACTCTTTCATTTGATTTTCCTTCAAAACTCAAATCCTCAATTTAATTAAATTAACCTTTTAATTTAATTAATTTAGCTTAACTCTTTAAGTTAATTAACTTAACTCTTTAAGTCAATTAATGTTAACTCAGTTCCTTAGGATAATTTGACTAATTAAATGTCATGTGACACCAATTAAATTAACTTCTTAATTTAATTGACCTAATTTAACTCCTTAAATTATTCTAATTGATTTAACACTTAAATTAATTAGGCCAAAAATGACCAATTAAAATAGTCAATTGTCCTTCTTTCCCAAAATGCTTAGACTTGAATTTTTTAACTCCTTAGAAAATTTCTCCTACCAAACAATAGCTTCCCAGGCTTTTGTGATTCATTGGACATGTTTACAACTTTTTGTGATATTTTAAATATTGAACTATTCACATAGGTTTAAACTCCTTTAAACTAATAACTCTTTCAATTAATTTCAATTAATTGAAAAGTACTCAATCTCCATGGTCGATGTCTAGCAACTAGCTTAAGGAGCCCAATTAATTGGATGAATGATTTATGTCTTGATGAACCATTATTGCTTACCCTTACCATGCAAATAAAGTTCTTCCATCTCATATATCCCCAAAAAGGCCTATGGCAAGATATTTGTCGGCTCCTTAATAGATTCAATAACTATGTCGATATATTTAATGTTCTATTTCCCTTTATGACCTCAGCTTTGGAAAATAATTTTTTCAAATTATCATACTACCTTGCACAAGGATTTCTTGGAATCAATCAATTATAGAATACATAGGAGATGCACTCATTCTTCACAATAACGAGGAGATAGATCCCATCTTGGATATCACAAACCTCCATGCTTAAGTAGTTTAGGCCTAATTTCAACTTTGTATGACTTGCTACTTGGTTAGGGAAAAGTCAAAGCATAAAGAGCTAAACATAAGGTTACTATAGATCCTTAGGTCTAAAGACTAATTCTATGCACTATTGTTAACTTGAGAACTTGCCACTACCGATGTGCCACTATGACTATCTAGTGGATTCTGTGGATGGTAAGTCTATTCAAATCTTAGATTCCTTATCTCATAAGATTCTATGACTTTGAATACTTTAAAATCATGACTATAGCGATTTGTTTCATGATCTCCATCATATGCATGACCAAGTCCCTTAGTCTTGTATAATTTAGGGACTTCAATCAAATACAGGTGAAGCGTAAAAAGCATAATAAGATAAAGACAGCTATTTTAATAAGAATATCAACACCACCACCATTTCTATCTAATTGAAATTTCTTTTCCCAAAAGGTGGCATTTCTCAAAATAAATACCTTATGTTCCAAGGGATCATATAAATAATAACCCAAAGACTTTTTTAGGTATCTTACAAACTTGCACAAGGTAGATCTTGCATCTAACTTATCTCTTACTAGTTTTTTAACATAGGTGGGAAACCCTCAAACTCTTAAATAAGAGCAAGAAGGTACTTTGCTAAACCATATCTCATGCAATATCTTTGACTTTTACTTTGAGGGTACTGCATTTAATCTCCTCATTGTCATCATGAAGGCGTATCCCCAAAAAGAGATAGGGACATCATGAAACTTATCATGGATCGTACTATATCTAATAATATATGGTTATTCCTCTCAGCTAGTCTATTATGTTGAGAAGTGCTGGGTAGAGTCCATTATGAGAGAATCTCATTTTCTCTCTTAGATAACCTAAGAATTCTATACTTAAGTATTCACCTACCTGATCTAATCAGAGAGTTTTGATACCAAGTCCTAATTGCTTTTCTACTTCATTCTTGTCCTCTTTGAACTTTTCAAAGACTTCAGACTTGTATTTCATAAGATACATATGTCCAAACTAAATGAAAACATTGGTGAAGGTAATGAAGTAAGAGTAGCCTCTTCTCTACATTAACACTTAGTGGCCTATACATGTCCATATGAATTAAATCCAAAGGACTTGTGGATTATTCTGTTTGTCCCACAAAAGAGCCTTGATCATCTTTCCATTTCACTCCAAAAAAAAATTAAATTTAGTAGGGGTTTTTTACCCTCACAAATTCCTTTAATAGGGTTTTACCAAACCCCCGTAGTTACATGTCTTGCTAATTCTTAGTGGGGGGTTTTGAGCAATTGCCATTATTACCCCCGCTAATAATTAAGTTAATTTACAGAGGCCTTTGTTTAATTTAACGGGGGTTTAAAACCCCCGCTATTATTAAAAAGTACTATTTCATATAATTTTAGTGGGAGATTTAAACCTCGCTATTAATAAATTGTTGGGCAATTTTGAATTCCCACTATTATTAAAATATATTATTTTACATAATTTTTGTGGGGTTTTAGAACCCTTGCTATTAATAAATGCTTTATTTGTTACAATTTTAGTGGAGGTTTTAAAACCCCGCTAGGGTCTATTTGCAAGTCCTTGGAATCTTGATTCTCACTAGAAAATATGATTTTCCGAATTCTTCTTGGGAAGGATTTGATAAAATAGCTAGAGAAAAACTTGCTTGAAAAACCATGAACATATTTTAATATCAAATCAATCACATACTTATTCTCTTTTTTTGTTTCTTGTAGATTTTCAAAGTTTTCAACTAACAAATCGCTAAAACTCCACTTGTATGTATTTTGGAAACCAATAAACTCACTGGGCCTAACTTCCAAGATTGGTTAAGAAACCTTAAGATAATTCTTGACTCTGATAAAAGGACATATGTTCTTGATCAAAGTTTGCCAAAAATATTGGGTAATGACACAGCTAATGAGGTTCATGAAGTGTTCACAAAATTTGTGGATGATAATTTATAAGTTAGATGCTTCATGTTGGCATCCATGACTAATGAGCTCCAAGGACTCATGATCACATGAAACATTCTTCTGAGATCTATACACGCATGCAAGAGTTGTATATAGTTCAAACTAGACATGAAAATTTGCTTTGTCTAAGGAGCGTTTTAGGTTAAAGATGAATGAAGGGACTAATGTCCGTGATCAAGGGCTTAAAATGATATGACTCATTGAAAATCTTGGAAAACTTGGTGTGATTATGGATAATAATCTTTACATGGATTTGATCCTCTAATAGTTACCCACCATCATTCGATTAATTTATTGTGAACTTTAATATGACCAAGCAAATGGTGATGACCAAAAAATTGGAAAATAAGCTTGTGACCACCAAGGCAACAATAAGAAAGGAAAAACCTCTTATGATGGCATCCTCATCCAAGTTAAAATGTCCAAGGGACCCTAAAAAAGGAGGTAAGAGGAAAAAGAGTTCTTTCTCAAAAGGGACGCAACCTAACAAAAGTTTTGGGAGGGTTAAGAAATAGGCTAAGACCAAAGCAAATTATTTCCACTAGGGTGAAAAGCTTTATTAGAAGAGAAATTGTAAAGCTCACCGTGGCACCCTTGAGAAGGGTATATATTTCTTTGAAGTGCATCTAATGACTAATTCTTCCTCATGGGTATTTAACACAACATGTAGTTCTCACCTTTGTAATTTGTTATAGGGGATAGAAAGAAGAAGAAGTTTTCATGAAGGGGATATAATCCTTTGCCTTGGAAATAGAACAAGAATTACAGCAAAGGTCTAAGGTGTAATCAAATTAGACTTAGGGAATTCTTGTATTGTTCTTGATCTAGTATACTATGTACCCAACCTTATTGAGAACATTATTTAAATTCTTATATTTGACAATGAAGGATTTAATTTTTTTATTTCAAATGAGAAGTTGAAGGCATTAAAGAATGGTTCTTTAATTGCTCAAGGTACATTAGTCAATGAATTATACATACTTGATTCTCTAACTCCTCTAATGCACATTCAAATAAGTAAAAGGAAGCTAGATATCCAAGACGATGCCAATTTATGGTATGCTAGACTTGGCCATATCTCTAAAAATATGATGATCAAGTTAGAAGCTCTCAAAGCATTAAAAGTTAATGGCATTGAGGCCCTTCCTACTTGTGAATCTTGTTTGCAGGGAAAAATAACCAAGGCTCCCTTTCTAGGACAAATAGAGTGCTCCACAAGTTCTTTGGATTTAATCCATATGGATGTTTGTGGATGACGAAAAGTTAGTGGGAGAGGTGGCTATGCTTACTTCATTACTTACATCAATGATTATAGTCAATACAGACATGTGTATCCTATGAAGTACAAGTTTGAGACCTTTGAAATTTTCAAAGAGTATAGGAGTGAAGTAGAAAAGAAAATGGAACTTAGTATTAAAGCCTTTCAATCAGATCAGGGGGAAGAATATTTAAGTACTAAATTTTTGGATTATCTTAAAGAGAATGGGATTCTCTCATGATGGACTTTACCTATCACACCCAACATATTGGAGTAGTTGAAAGGAGAAACCATACCTTGTTGGACATGGTATGTTCTATGATGAATTTTTCCGATGTGCTTATATCCTTTTGGGGATATGCCTTAGAGGTGACAACAAAGTTACTAAATATAGTACCTTCAAAGTTAGTACTTAAAATACCATACGAGATAGGCATGGTAAAGCACCCTCTTACCATTATTTAAAGGTTTGGGGATCTCCCACCCATGTGAGATGGACAGTGGGAGATGAGTTAGGTAGTAGATTTACCTCGTGCAAGTTTGTGGGATACCCAACAGGGTTTATGAGTTATTACTTTTATGATCCCTCAAAATAAAACGTGTTTGTTTCGAGGAATGCCACCTTTTTGGAAAAGATTATCTATTAGATAGAAATGGCGTTGTCATTAAACTTGATAAAGTTCAAGATGATCAAAAAATCCCACAAGCAGTAAAAACAAATGTTCACTTAGAACCTTGTATGCAACCTTTGAGAAGGTCAAACCAAATCAAGAAGAAACTTTAAATATTCAGATTCTTCATGTGATGGGACAATCGGATGATGATTTGAAGACCTATCAAAAAGTAATGTCAGACATAGATTTGGGACATTAGTTTGAAGCTATGAAATTTAAAATGGACTCCATGTACTCAAACAAAGTACAGACTTTGGTAGATCTACTAAAAAGAATAGTTCCTATTGGTTGCAAGTAGATCTATAAGCGAAAGTTTGGGGTTGATGGAAAAGTAATGACTTTTCAGGTGTGACTGGTGGCAAAAGGTTTTGCTCCAAGACCTAGTATTGATTTCGAGGAAACCTTTTCACTGGTTGCTATACCTAAGTCCATTTGGATTCTATTTGCTATACCTGTATATTATGACTATGAGATATATGGAAAATGGATGTGAAAATTGCTTTCCTCAATAGCAACATTGAAGAAGAAATTTACAAGAAGCAACCACAAGGTTTAACATCCAAAGGGAGTGAGCAAAAGGTTTGCAAACTCTAGAGATCTATTTATGAACTCAAACAAGCATCCTAAAGTTGGAACATATGTTTTGACAAAACAATCAAATTATTTGACTTTGTCAAAAATTTGCATGAACCATGTGAGTACAAGAAAGCTAGTAGGTTTTCCATATAGTTCATTATACTTTATGTCAATGACATACTTTTTATTGGGAATGAGGTAGAAATGTTAGAGCATACTAAAACATAATTATCCACACAATTATCCATGAAAGATTTGGGGGAAACATCCTATGTACTAGGATACGTATCTATAGGATAAATTGAAGAGGATGCTGGGGCTTTCCAAGTCCTGTACATTAACAAGATACTAAAGAGGTTTAGTATGGAAAAATCTAAGAAGATATTTTTTCCCATAGGACATGGAATTCATCTCTTAAAGCTTATGGCCCTTAAGACTAAGGAAGAGAAATGAAGAATGTCTCACATACCTTATGCTACTACTATTTGAAGCATAATGTACATAGTTTAATGTATAAAACCAGATGTGGCACACTCACTAAGCTTTACGAGTACATTCCAATCCAATCCCAGTGAGAGTCACTGGTTGGCTGTGAAACTAATCTTCAAGTACTTATGAAGGACCAAGGACTTATTTTTAGAATACAACAATTGGAGAATTAAAACTCAAAGGGTTTTTGGATTCAAGTTTCCAATCCGATGTAGATGACCTCAAATCTACTTCTGGATTTATATTTTACCTCAATAGTGGTGCGGTAAGTTAGAAGAGTTCCAAGCAAGATATTATGGCCAACTTGACCACTAAAGCAGAATATATTACAGCTTCAGAAGCTACAAAGGAAAGTGTTTAGATGAAAATTTTCATTCAAGAGTTGAATGTAATGCCTAGCATTGCAGAGCCCATAGTTGTCTTTTGCGACAACAATAGGGTAGTAGCACAAGCTAAAGAGCCAAGATCTCATCAGTGATCCAAGCACATATTCAAGCAATATCATTTGATATAGGAGATCATTGATAGAGGCAGCATCCGCAAGCCAATGGCATTGGCCTTGAAAAAGCTATTTCCTTGTAAAATAATCTTGATTGAATGATATTCTTTATATGGCCATCTTTATCTTACACTTTATATCATTTCACTCATATTTAGATAAAGTCCCTAGATCACATATGACTGTGGGACTTGGTTTGGTGATCATGGAATAAGTCTCACACAATTGTGATCTCAAATCTTCCAAGTTATAAGATCTTAAGAGATGGGGCATCTAAGATCTAAATAGACTTGCACTAATAATGCATAAATCTAAGAATTGGGTATTATAGTAATAAGGCACTGAAGACCCATTGGAGAATCTACTAGATAGCCATAGTGGCAAGTCGACAATGGCTAATTCTCTCGCTTATGCTAGTGTATATTATTAGTCCTTTGACTTTCTATGGTAATCTTATGTTCAGTTCTTATACTTTGACTCTTTCTTGACCACCTAACAGGTTTTTCAAGTTGAGATGGGTATGACCTACTTGGCATAGAGGTTAGCGTGATCTAAGATAGAATCCAACTACTTACTATTGTGAAGGGCGAGTATATCTCCTATTTATTCTATAATGATCGATTCCCATAAATCCTTGCGCAAAGTGGTGTGACAATTTGGAAAAGTCATTTTCCAAAGAGAAGATCACATAATAGGATCAAATATTGAGAATAGAAACATAATATCGAGGTTATAAAGGGGTTAATAAATATCTTGCCCTAGACCTCTTTCTAGAGTAAGAGATAGAAGGACTGTATTTGCATGCTACACGTAAAACAATGATGGTTCTCCAGAATATTCATTTTAGCCAATTAGTTTGGCTCCATGGGATTGAGGTTAAACATCCACCTTAAAGATTGGGTACTTTTCAATTAATAAGATTAATTGGATTGAATCGATTAGTTTAAAAAGAGTTTTAAACTAAAATGAATATAAGATATTCGAAAGTCACTAGGAGTTGTGAGTCCATATCCAATGATTGGTAGAACCTACTGGATTACACAAAAATCTAATTAGCTTTCTAATTGATAGAGAAAATTTTCTAAGTGTTAGAAAACTAACTCCAAATGAAGCGATTTTATGGTGCTAATTTTAAAGGTCATTTTTGGCTCGATTAATTTAAGAGTTAAATTAATCAATTAATTTAAGGAGTTAAATTAGATCAATAATTAAAAATTTTGATATGGGATGACCCAGCAGGCCCAACCTAATAGCAATCAACCAAGAGCGCACTTTTAGGCTAATCTCACTATAGAGGCCCAATCGAGTTGTCAACTCTGATCGACCACCCATTTGTCTTATCACCTAAGCAGTAAATAAGATAGGCACCTCTCAATTAGACCACAGAACGAGCATGTGGGCTCAATCGTATTCGATGAGAAGGTCCAAGCGCCATAACCCCTAGCAACTTTCCATGCCCGGGAGCTAGCTCTATGGTTGACCCCAATGTCGACCAACGAGGTCATTTCAGAACCAAATTATTTCTCTACCATATTTAATGCCGCAAAAGTAGTGTACCTCTACATTAAAGGTACATGTTGCCCTAGCACCACCCTTGTCTCTGCTTCTGACAGGAAGCGTATCACCAGTGTACTATTTTGTCCTGGAAAGCTGGAGATAAAGCCACTTAGAATATTATAAGGATGGGAGATGACCTAAAGCTCCTCATATAAGAACAAGAGCCCTTTACACATGATAAAAGTATCTTGGACATATTATCTACTAGGAGAAAGCTATAAATACCCCATTACTAGTGACTTTTAAGGCATGCTATTTCTTACTAAAGCTCTCACTTTATTGCTCATCTATTCTAGTCTATCCTGTACTGACTTAAGCATAGTGCCTTGGCTAGCCTAATATTTTCTCATAATTGCAGATCTCAGCCCAAGTTTCTTTGGAGTTGGATAACTCAGCTAGCCAAGTCAAATTACCCAAGAACACCAACCCAATCTAGTATAATGCAATCAAGTTGGAGCCTAAGAACCTTGACAAGACCACCAGAGTCAATGCTAACATGGGCCACCACATGGAGTGTTTTATGGTCATTTTCTACACAAGAACATATATGTATTTTCTTGGAAGTCATCTAACCTCTAGGAAATTGACCCTAGTATTATCGTCCACTACCTCAACACAGATCCCTCATACAAACTAGTTAAGTAAAACATGAGAACTTTCAATGCTGAGAAGTGCCAGATTAGCGAGAAGAAGGTTAATAAACTCTTAGATGCAAGATATATTGCAGAAATTCAATACTCATCTTAGCTTTGTAATGTTGTGCTTGTCCCCAAGAATGAGGAAAAGTGGTGTATGTGTAACAATTTCACTTATTTGAATAAAGCTTGATGGATTGTTGGTTGTGAATTGTTGAGTATGATGGATGCTTTTCAAGGTTATCGCTAGGTATTTATGGCCCCTGAGGATAGGGATAAGACCTCTTTTATGGTCCCCAATGGGGTTTATTATTTTATGGTCATGCCTTTTGGACTTAAGAATACAGGGGCAACTTACCAGAGATTGGTCAAATTTATGTTCAAGAATAAGATCGACAAGTCTATAGAGGTTTATGTCAATGACATGATCGTTAAAAAAAGTAGGCTAAGGATCATCTACTCGATCTCAACCACACTTTTTCCATACTGTGAGCATTCGACATGCAATTAAACCTAAACAAGTGTACCTTTAAGTTCGAGGAGGTAAGTTCCTAGGTTACATGGTCTATCAAAGGGGCATCGAGGTAAATTTATAGAAATCTAGCTAGTGTTGGACATCGCACCACCTTAAATAGTTAGAGATGTGTAGCATCTAGTTAGGAGGATTATAGCTTTTGGTAGGTTCATTGCCCATTTGACTGATAAAAGCCTACCTTTCTTTAAGATACTCAAAAATGTAAAGACGTTGGGCTTCCAATGGACTTAACAACATGATTAGGCTTTGGTCAACTTGAAATAATATTTATCCTCACCTTCCATGCTTGCCAAATCAGAACTAAGAGAAGTCCTACACCTCTACTTATCTATTTTTTAGGCCTTGATTAGCTCAGTTCTAGTCTTGACCAGAGACGAACGTCATTGACCAATCTATTACTATAGAAAGTTGCTACAAGGGCCAAAACATAACTACCTAGAGATCAAAAAGTTCATTTTCTGTTTAGGTACTGCATCTCAAAAGTTGCAACTATACTTCCAATCCTATGCCATCATAGTGTTGACGAACTAATCGCTAAAATAGGTGTTTTCAAAGCTGGACACATTTGGAAGATTAGCCAAGTGGGCTATTGAGTTAAGAGAATTTGACATCACTTTGCAACCCTAAACAGCTATAAAAGCACAAGTTTTAGTTGATTTCATTGCCAAGCGGATCGACATCCCGGATCAAAATGGTGACACCCCTTTCATTTGGATATTGCATATTGATGGATTAGCCATCACCTCATGAAAAGGGATAAGTGTTATAGTCCATTCCTCATTGATAGAGGAGTACAATTTTGCAATCAAGCTCGATTACCCAATCACCAATAATGAGTCTGAGTATAAAGCCCTCATCATAGGAATGAGAATGGCTATAGATTGTGGAGTCGAGCACTTAGAAATAATTATAGATTCTTAGCTGGTCACAAAGCAGGTCAAGGAAAACTTTGAACCCAAGGACTTAACCATGAACTAGTACTTGGCCGAGGTTAAAATACTGCTGCAATTATTCAAAACATTTACCATTAACCAAGTGCTACTGTCAAAGAACGAGCACATGAATGCCCTATCCAAATTTGCCAACTCAGCCAGAGGGACAAGAGATAGAACAATAACATTTCTTGTTGCAAGCAAGCCATTGATAGGCATTCTCAAACAAAAGTTTGTGGGGAATGTCAATGAGGTAGTTCATTCCTAGCAAGATGTAATAAAGCTTTACTTGTGTCAAGACATGGTTCTTGATAACAAGATTGAGGCATGCAAGCTCAAATGTTAAGCAACCAAATTCATCCTCACTAAACACAACTAACTTTACAAAAGGTCGATCTCCAAACCACCCCTAAGGTGCTTGGATCTAGATAAGCTCATGAGGTCTTATAGGACATCCATATAGGCATTTGTGGGAATCACTCTGGAGGACGATCTCTTGCATATAAGGTTATTAGATATGGATACTTTTGGCCCACATTATTGAAAGATGCCATCAACTTTACTCAAAAGTGCCCGTCCTACCAAGTCCACTCAAACATACCGCACAACCTACTGTATCTATAGTAAATGTTTAGGTCGCTTAGCCATTTGACCAATGGGGGATCAACATAGTGGGCTCCATGCCAAAGATAATAAGTTAGAGGAAATACATTATTATTACAGTCTAGTATTTCACCAAATGGGTCGAGGCAAAAGTGATTCAAAAAATAACCAACGCAACCATCAAGAGCTTTTTTGGAAGAACATTATCTGTTGCTTTAGTCTCCCCAAGGTCTTTATTTTGAACAATGGAACATAATTTTAGAGTGAAAGCATAAGAAATTAATGCAAAGCTCCAGGGATCTGCCAGCACTTCACTTCAGTCAAGAACCTGCAAGCTAATAGCCAAAATAAAAGTAACGAACAGGATAATGCTTAATCACCTCAAAGCCCAATTAGAAGAGACTTGATCGAGTTGGACAAACAATCTCCTAAAAGTGCTATGGGCATATAGAACCACCCTTCGTACAGCCACAGTTCACAGCTTTATAGCTTGGTCTATGATTTTGAAGTGGTTATGCCCTCTAAACTTATACAACACACAACTCGAGTAATCTATTTCAATTCGATCACAAGTACATCTAAAAGGAAACTTGATCTGGAGACCATCAATGAGCTATGACAAGAAGTATACAATACTATACAATGATGCAAATCAAAGATGACAGAGAATTACAACAAAACATTTCTAGCAATTCTATTATCATTCATTTGTAACGCTACAATAGCCCCTTCCTCAGTAATTTAAAAACATGTAGTCTACCCCGTAATCGATCCAAAAAGTGGCTTCAAGCTACCAAACGAAGGAGTTTTAGCCCAAAGTTTATCGTCAACCTCGTAGTCTACCCAAGTAATGGCTTCAAGTTGCTAAAGTAAGGATTTTTAACCCAAAGTTTACCGTTGACCCCACAGTCAACCTAAGCAGTGGTGTTAAGTTGCCAAAGTAAGGCGTTTTGGCCCAAAGTTTATTGTCAGCCCTATAGTTGACCTAAGCAGTAGCCTCAAATAGCCAAATTAAAGCTCTTCAACCCAAAGAATATAGTTGACCTTGTAGTCAACCAAAACAAAGGTACTAAGCTGCAAAATCAAGGTTTTTCACCATGATATCCACCGTTAATATTAAGTTGACTAGAATATTCATGCGCTTTAAGCTAGTGGACTAAGCAAAAAACTCAACCCTGTAGTTGAGGAAAACATCTTCACAATGTGATTAGCTCTCTTAAATCGATTGTGCACTAAAGCAACACACTTTATGATCTATGCTCGATCAACTAAAAATATATAAAAATTTGACCTTGTAGTAAAAAAAAAGCATCAAGTAAATATGAACATTTCGACGGAACCACTTATTTCAATGCAACAACAATAACCTAAGATCGACCTCAATGTCGATTAGTATCTTGCATCAATTTCAATATGTTTGTTCTCGTTAATTCAAGTTAACCATGATTATTCTTACTAAAGTTATGTTAATCGTGATCAAATTATTATCTATCAACTTTCACATTCGACCAGAATAAAAGTCCAAAAGTAAATGATGAAACATATTGATTAGTAAGAACAATTTCTCATTAACTTTGAAAATTTGAATATAAAGTTGACTTACAGAACAAAAAAAACATACGAAGTAATACTTTGCAGGGCGACTAGACTCTTAAGTAGAAACCTTAGTGGTTGCTCGACCCTACATCCTCATTCTGAGCCCCTAAGTACTTTTTTATATAGCTTGATCGAGCTCATCGCTCGAGAGAATGGCAACCACAACTGAACTATTTATCTCTTGCTTGGGCCCAATAGTAGTGAGTAGGAGAACAACTAGTGCTAGTTGGGACGATCTTGCCTCATCGATCAAAAAGTCACCTTGGTGGGATGGTAGATATTCAGCGATGTCGACCATGTTGTCCCAGATCTCAAAGGCAAATTGTTGGCAATGGTAAACTTCTTTACCATCGCAGCCAATTTTTTTGCCACCTCAATCTTTTTTCTCTGTAGATCTATCGAAGGCCCGATCGAGGTTCCTCCTATAGCACCTTTTTCAACTACTACATTATGGGGCTTGAGATACGATTGTAGCTTCTCATCGAGGATAGGGTTGTATGGTCTTTGTCCTCTAGTCAAAAAACATAGCTCAGATATTCTAATTGTTTCATAGCTTTCTTGAACACTTTCTTAGCATCGTCTAAGGAAAAGATTATGCTCGAATCTTAAAACACTTAGCACAACATGACCTGTTGCACTGTCTCTGATCACATGAGCAGAAGTATCTTGTAAAATTCTGCTTGTGTATCTTGCATAGCAGCATTCTATCTAGTGGTTTGACTAGAATCATAGCTCATTGTAAGTCTAGTTGAGCCTCATGAAGCAGCTCATCCTCCTTAATTTTCTCTTTGATCGTGAACACTAGCTAATAGTCCTTTGTCACAAGTTGACTGTAGAGGTTCTTAGCCTCCTTTGTTAGCTGATTGACCCTAACTTGGGTAGACTAGAGCTTTGCCTTCATTGTCTCCATTTCCCCCCTCTTTTACAGTTACTCCTAGTCAACCAAGGCTAATTTCGACCTCTTATAGAAATGGTAGCCCAATTGACTTACCTAAAAGAAAAAAAAATCATCAATAAATTATGCTCGACCAACAACAAATAGCATTCAACAAAAAATGTGAATTGACCATACATTTACCATATTATAGTGGTATGCTAAAACCTTGAGCGCAGAACCCTGGCCTAGATCCATAAACTTTCTCTGGTCAGATGCAAAGAGCCCTACTATCATCACTTTGAGCGAGACGGCCTTAGTCGATACCATTGAATGTGAATTATGTATAGCCAAGGCAGGTTCCATCCCAAATTGAGAAAATGGCAGTTTAGGCAACTAGAATAGCACATCATCCCTACATTACTCCAACAGATCCTACCTGATTGACTAGCTCGACGCTGTAGCCTTTCCCTTGCCCTTCTCAACTACTATTCTTTTTTTAGCAGGCCTCACTTGCTCAATCATCTATCTCTTGCCACAACTAGTAGTGCTACTATTTGTTGTCGCTAAAGGTCAAGCAAACGACACACTCAAAGATGGGGATGCTATTGAGGAGATAGGGCCACGGCTAAGGTATTCTTCCATTGAGCGGTCGTAGCCTGGAAATGCTCCTCATTCATCCATGCTTCTTACCTCACATAATTCATAGTTTTCTCATGATCTACCAACACATGAGATAATAGTAAAAATAAAGATTTAAAATTGACCACAAAGATACATACAACTAAGCAAGTTTGAAAAATCAAAAGATATTTTTACCTAATCGATCACCTATTGGAAAGCTTAGGTTGGTTGGTGACAAATAGCTAATACCAAACTTCTTTCCTTAATAAATACTAAGGCCACTATTAGGCCAAACTTGACAAGATCTTGGACGAAGGTGTTGGGCCAACTTAGTGTTGAATTACCCAACATCTCGACATGACCCACCTACCAATCCCTTGGAATGTTAAACCCCCAGGCCCCCGAACATGGAAGAAAAATGCTTTTCACTCCTGGCCATAAGAGGAAAATGGTGTAACTAAAAATTTTTTATGAGCCCTTGTCCTTGAAAGTAAGATAGGCACTAGGATCTAAAATCAAAATCTCAAAACATAAAATAGCTAGTGCCTATAAGTAAAAGGATCTAATCATGCCTTGGATTCAGATTTAGATAGAGGAATACCTAGATAAGCCAGTTCGAGAAGGAACTAGTGAACACTTCATTGGTTCTAGAATCTAGTTGCTATAACATAGTGAAAGGATTACGATGATCGCCCTATCATATTCCCTCTAAAAACCCTGGAAAAATTACAAAAGATAGCCAACATCTGGATTGTTCTAGAGAAAATTGCAAAATTGGACCTTGTGCATAGAGCTCTCTAGAAACAGAGCAAGGCACACGTCTTACCTCTAAAGAAATAGTCCACACACCAAGAAGATATTTCTAGATCTCTAGTATTTTAGTTTGAATAAGACCATAGATCTTGTGATGATGGAGGCCAAATTTAGGGTAGGAAAAAGAAGAAAGAAGCTTAGCCTTCAACACAAGAAATGCTAGCTTGCAAATGTTTTGGAGGAAAATAAAAAAATCTAATTCTTCACACTATTTGTCATATGCATGACTTTCTCTCTCTATATCTATATATAGAGGTTGAAAATATGTGATGACAAGTTGGCATCACACAATGCATGAGGAAAGATGGCAAAGTAGGGTTGCTTAGGTGGCAAAATTTGAATCCAAATTTCATTTGAATTTTATTTGCATTTTAGTCACATTTGGAATCTTATTTCAAATTAATTAAGATGCCATCTCAAATCTCATTTAAATCTTCCCTCCAAAATTCATTCTTCTTTAATTAATCAAATTAAAGTCTTTAATTTGAATAATTATCCTTTCACTTAACTCTTTAAGTCAAGCCAACTTAACTCTTTTAGCTAAATTTGTTAACTTAACTCTGTAAGTTAACTTGATCAATTGATGGGTCATGTAGGCACCAAATAATTAACTCCTTAATTATTAGTCTAATTTAACTCTTAAATTAGTTGATTAATTTAATACTTAAATCAATCAAGCCAAAATTGATCCTCAAAGTTGGCCACAAAAATGGGTCCACTAGAAGACACCATTTTCAAACACCTTAAAAAATTCTCGCAATTAATTAGACAGCTAATTGGATTTTTTGTGTGACCTAGTAGGTTTTACCATTCATTGGACATGGACTCACAACTACTTGTGACTTTTGAATATCTTATATTTATTCTAATTAAAACTTCTTTTAAAATAGTCAACTTAATTCAATTAATGAGTTAATTTAATAGTACCCAATCTCCATAGTCGATGTCCAACCTCAAGCCCATAGAGCCCAATTAATTGGTCGAAATTAATATTTTAGAGAACTATCATCGCTCTATGCATGCCATGTAAATATAGTCACTCTATCACCTATCTCTCAAAAAAGGCCAAGGGCAAGATATTTATCGGCTCCTCATTAGCTTCGATACTATGTCTCTATTCTCAATATTCGAACCCTATTATGTGACCTCACTTTTGGAAAACTCCTTTTCCAAATTGCCAAACCACCTTGCACAAGGATTTCTAGGAATCGATCATTGTAGAACACATAGGAGATGAATTCGCCCTACGCAATTGCGAGGAATCAGATTCCATCTTAGATTTGACAAACCTCCATGCCAAGTAGCTCATACCCAATGTCAACCCAAAAGACCCACTAGCTGGTCAAGGATGAGTCAAAGCATGAAGACCGAACACAAGGTTACCATGGATTCTCAGGTTAGAGGACTAATAATATGCACTAGTATAAGCAGGAGAACTAGCCACTACCAACTTGCCATTTTGGCTATCTAGTGGATTCTTTGATGGGTCTTCAATGCCTTATTTTCTAACATGCACCCACTAACATGTACCAGTATCTCATACAATTGTTCATGGAATAGAGCAATCTCCAACCTTTGGATTTATGCATCGTTAGTGCAAAGCTATTCAGATCTTAGATGCCCCGTCTCATAAAATCCTAGACCTGGATGTTTTAAGATCATGATCGTGTGAGACTTATTCCGTGGTGACCAAACTAAGTTCCACAGTAATAGGTGATCTAAGGGCTTCATCCAAATGCTAGTGAAGCAAAACAAAGAATAAGTTGAAGATGGCCATATCAAGAATATCATTCAATCAAGATTGTACTATAAGTGAAATAGTTTATAAGGTCAATCTCATTGGCTTGCTAAGCACTATTCCAACAATCTCCCATTTTCCCTAAAGCCAATACTATGTGGACTTGAGATCCATCTTCATAAGATGTCTTCCAAAGACCTTTAGCTTTTAGAGGTTAATACAGTGGTTCTGATATATTCTCTTCTGAAGCAACTTTTATCCACTCAGTTGTCATCTTTATCAACTGATATGATATATATCAAATGATAATGCATCTAATATATTTAGATCACTGATGAGATCTTGGCTCAAGTCCCAAATTATCTTCCAAAGACAATCATAGGCTCATGCATGCTCAGCACTACATCCAATCCTTGGGTGAAATTTTTATCCAAACACCTTCATTTGTGGTTTCCAAAACCACAAAGTATTTTACTTGAGTGGTTATCTAGGCCAAGGTGTCTAGTTGGAACTCTTCCAACACACCATGCTGCCATTAAGGCAAAATATGTAGCGAAAAATAGATATTAGGTCACCTACATTGGATTGAAAACTAATATCCAAAAACTCCACGAGTTTCAATTCTCCATTGCTGTATACTAAAAACAAATCTTTAGTTCTTCTCAAGTACTTTAGGATTGTTTTTACGGCTAACCAATGACTCTCACCAGTTAGGATTGGAACCTACTCATAACGGTTAGCAAGTGTGCCACATCCAGTCTTGTACATTGAACAGCATATAATTATATTCCATGTAGTAGATGCATAAGGTATGTAGGACATTTTGTGTTACTCGTTAACAGTCTAAAGGGCTATAAACTTGGAGAGTCTATAATCACATCTTAAAAAGGAGAAATCCCCTCTTGGATTTTTCCATATTAAATCTCTTTAGTATCTTGTTCAATGTACACAATTTGGGAAAACCCCAACTCCTCCCTAATCTATCTTTATTAATACGTATTCCCAATACAAAAGATGCATTTCCCCAATCCATCATGGAGAATTATATAGATAACCATGCTGTAGTACACTCTAACATTCCTATCTCATTCAAAATGAGAAGGATGTCATCAACATACGGCAAAATAAACTGTATACTACTCCCATTAGCCCACTTACACACACAAAGTTCATATACCTTTTTGACAAAGCCAAACAATTTGACTATCTTATCAAAAATATATGTTCCAAGTTTGGGACACCAATTAGAGTTTATAAATGAATCTCTAGAGTTTGCAAACCTTTTGCTCACTCTATTTGGATGTAAAACCTTGTGGTTGCTCCATATAAATTTCTTCTTCAATGTCACCATTGAGAAAAGTGGTTTTCACATCCATTTGCCATATCTCATAGTTATAATATACAACTATAGCAAGTAGAATCTAAATGGCATAGTGATCGGTGAAACGGTTTCCTGGAAATTGATATCGGGTCTTTAAGTATAACCCTTTTCCATTAATCACACCTTAAAAGTCACCACTCCTCCATCTACCCTAAGCTTTCGCTTATAGATCCACTTGTAACCAATGGAAACTATTCCCTTTAGTGGATCTACCAAAGTCCATACTTTGTTTAAGTACATAGAGCTCATTTGAATCTCATAGCTTCAACTAAATGTCCCAAGTTTATGTTTGATATAGATTCCTCATAAGTCTTCAGATCTTTTTCCAATTGACTCGTCTCATGAAGAAATCTAAACTCTTTGGGTTACTTCTTGATTAGGTCCAACCTTTTTAGAGGTTATGTATAAGGCTCTTTAATATTTATTTATTTCTACCACTTGTGGGATTTATTGATCATCTTGAACTTTACCAAGTTCAATTACAATACCTTTTCTATCTAATAGAAATTTCTTTTCCAAAAAGGTGGCATTCCTAAAAATAAACACATTTTGTTCTAAGGGATCATAAAACTAATAACCCATAGACTCTCTAGGGTATCCCACAAATTCACACAAAATGGATCTACTATCCAACTGATCTCCCACTGTCCATCACACATAGGCGGGAGATCCCCAAACCTTTAGATAATGGTATGAGGGTGCTTTGCCATGCCATATCTCATATGGTGTTTTTAGCACCTACTTTGAAGATACTACTCTTAAGTAACTTCATTGTCATCATTAAAGGTGTATCCTTAAAAGGATATAGGCATATCGAAGAAACTTATTATAGAATGTAATATGTCTAATAAGGTACAATATTTTCTCTCAACTACTCCATTGTGTTGGGGTGTGCTAGGTGGAGTCCATTGATAGAGAATCTCATTCTCTTTTAGATAATCCAAGAATATAGTACCAAAGTATTTTTCCTTTTAATCCAATTGAAAGGCTTTAATACTAAGTCCCTTTTTCTTTTCTATTTCATTTCTATACTCTTTGAACTTTTCAAAGGCCTCAAGCTTGTACTTCACAAACACCCATATGGATCAAATCTAAAGAATTTATGAAGGGCTCCATTTGTCATACAAAAAGAGCTTTGGTCATTTATCCCTTCAAACAAGATCCACAAGTAGAAAGGTTCTCAATGCCACTAATATTAAGTACTTTGAGAGCTTCTAACTTGTTCATCCTAATTTTTGGAGATATGACCAAGTCTTGTATGCCATCATGGCATTATCTTGGATATCAAATTTCTTACTTAGTTGAAAGTGCATTAATAATGGTTGAGAATCTAATATATACGATACTTTGTAAATTGTACCACAAATAACTAAAGAACTCATTCTTCAATACCTTCAATCTCTTATATGATGTAGAAGGATCAAATCCTTTGCTATTCAAAAATAGGAATTGAAATATTGTTCTTAACAATATATGGTACTATATGACAAAGGTCCAATAAAAGTATAGAGTTCTCTAAGTCTAACCTTTGTACGCCTTTAGCTTTAGACATAATTCTTGCTCCTTAGCTAAGATGTTGGATCATGTCCACATCACTTAGTTCTATTTTTCTTTCTATTCTTTTGTAACAACTTACAAAGAAAAAAACCACATGCAATATTATATATCCATGAGGAATAATACATCCTTAATGCACCTCAATAAAGTACATACCCTTCTTAAGGGTTGCAAGGTATTCCTTGCAATAGTGCTTCCAATGGCATATTTTGCCCAAGTAGAAATAAATAATATCAACTATTTTCTCTTTGATCTTCTTGACTCATTCGGATGCCTTTGATAGTTGTTTTCCTATAGAGGAAGAAATTTTTTCCTTTTTACCTCATTTTCTAGCACCCCTAGGGCCCATAGACCTGGAAGAGGAAATAAGTGTCAAAGGTGTGCCCCTATCTTGGTAGTTTCCTTCTTGATCAATATTTTGATCAATAAAACTTGATGAGGATGTGAGGATCAAATCCTCATAGAGATCATTATCCATCACTACGCTTAAGTTGAAAAGCTTCTCCAAGCCTAATCATCTTTAGATCATAGTTGATGACGCGACTTACCATTCATCATAGCTTGAAAAGTTTCCTTTGACAACATGAACTTCTCATACCTCATTTGCTTTACAATGCTTTGAAAACTTTAACTAAGGTACAATTCATGTGTCCTTAAGACTTTTAAAATTTGTAGAGGCCATTATGTGACTAAGGGATAGGATAATCCTAAGCTAAATTCATGAACTTTTCACGTGTCTCTAAATCTACATTAATCTCAAAGGGATTAGGAGTACCATGATATAAGACCTATATTCGCTTGTGGGAATCTAGAATGATTTTTGAGATTCAGTTAAATGTGAAAGTTTGGCCCGATTGGTTTAATGGTTTTCAAAATAATGTTGAATTGAATTTTAACCATTCTTGAGATTTCACAAATCCTCAAAGATGAAAAAGAGAATATGAGCATGTGATTTAATTTGATATTAAAACATATTCGTGGTCTTTCAAGCATATTTTTCTTTTACTATTTTATCAAATCCTTCACCCCCAAGAAAAATTTGGAAAATCATATTTTCTAGTGAGAATCAAGACCCCCAATGACTTGCCAATTGACCCTTGTGACCGAGTGCCATCCACGAGCAATCAAAGGGTAAGCAATTTTTACTAGTTGCATCTCATGCAACTCTTGATATATTTTGCCTCACTTTTTGTATAAACCCATGTAACCGTATGCCATCTATACTACTGAGTATTAACTCAAACCCACCAATCAAACTTTATCTTAAGATAGCCTCACGGCATCCCCCATGACTAAGTGCTAATGTATGAGGGTTCCCTGTTCAAAGGTGCATTTTATGCTAAATGTATGCTCATAACTTTCCTACTAAGTGTGACCCCCATGACCGAGTTCCTTCACACAAAATTGGTAGCATCATCATGGCATACACTATTGGTGAAAATCTTGGATTAATTAAAACTCTTTTAATTTGTATCCATTTTGACTTAATATTTGAAAGTACTTAGACGTTCTAAGTGGAGGATTTTTACTTGCAAAGATCTCATGATTTTATCTTCTTATTTAGGTTCTCTATATCCTAATCATGCATCTCATACATAAATAGGATATGGAAAATATAAATAAGTAAATAGCCTAGCAAGTTGCTAGGGTGGGATGACCTTGAGCCATAGGTGCATCACTTTGGTTGATTTTAAGTGGGTTGAATTAAACTAAACTATTACATGAGTGTATCCCATACATTTATGGGTCTTCAATTGGCCTCCATGCCTACATTAGACTCCTTGCTCCATACAACATTTACATGAAATGAAAATCCTCACACCTAGTGGTTCTACTCTCATAACTTTTACAAGATAGAACAAGAGGCATGCAAGCCCTATTTCAACAAATTTGAAACAAATAAAATCAATTTAAAAGTCTCATGATCATCCCCATTCATTCATAATTCATTTAACAATTAAATGAACAATAAATAAATCTAGAATTAACAATTAATTCTAACAATTAAATGTTCATCTCATAAACAAATAATGGAACCAAGCATAACACTTATGCCATTAATATAAGACCAACTTTAACCAATTTTGAAAAGCATTCAATATGTCAAACATAATTTTGAGGCATAGCATAACACTTGTGCAACTAATGTGTGTCATGCAAAAGCTTGTTGAGCATTAAAGGAGTTGAGAAAACAACTCAAAGCTCACCAAACACCCTTAAAAGTGGACTGCTTGGCAGCCCTTGGCACACGATTGTGCAGCCTATGCAGACGGTGTGTGCATGCTGTCCGGCTAGTGCCTAGGCTGTGCCGGTAGCCTTGGCTTTTAAGGTGTAAGGCATGCCAAGTGTATTCCCCACCCAACTTTCATGCACCAACAATTTTAGCACATGTTCTCAACATCATAACAAACATTTCAGATCAATTTCTGGATTCCAAACACCTTTTGAAACTGAAAATACAAGTGCTCAAACATGCTTTCAAAATTAGAAAAACTAGGAATCAAATGCTTCAAATAATCTCCAACATAACTCCAATCCAATTGGATCGAAAAATGATCAGAAATCTTTCAGCCATATAACAACATGCTACATCAACATATAACATCAATTAATGCCAAATCAATATTCAATATTAATCACTATGAATTAAAACATACTAACTACATGAATTAACACTTAAAATCACATAATAGCATGCTTTTAATTCATCAATCATGGAGCCACATACAATTCAACCAAATTCCCCAATCCGTCATTTGAATCAAGAATATGGTGATCCAAATTAATCCATCACATGAATCAATCAACCAAATAAAATCCAAATCTAAGCATGATTATAGCTCCGATACCATTTGAAAGCAAGATAGGTACTAGGATCTAAAATCAAAATTTCAAAAAAAAAATAACTACTGCCTACAAGAAAAATAAGTATCTAATGATACCTTGGACTCATATCTAGATAAAGGATTACCTTGATAAGCAAATCTCAGAAGAAACTAGTGAACACTTCGTTGGTTCTAGAATCTGCCTACTCGCGGCACAGTGAAAAGATTGCAGCAATCGCCCTACCAAATCACCTCCAACAATTCTGAAAACATTCTTCTATATAGCCAACACCTTGAATAATATTAATTCAAAAATTCAAATTGATTGACCCTCTTGATCGTCCTAGAGAAAATCATAAAGTTGGACCTCGCGCAAAGAGCTCTCTAGAAACACAGCAAGACACACGTCTTACCTCTATTGAAATAGCCCACACACGAATAAGATCTTTCTATATCTCTAGTCTTCTAGATGGAATAAGACAAGAGATGTGGTGATGAAAGAGGCCAAATTTGGGGTAGAAGATGAAGAAAAGAGCTTAGCCTTCAACACATGAAATGCTAGCTTGCAAATATTTTGGAGGGAAATGAAGAATCTAATTCTTCACACCATTTGTCATATGCACGACCTTATCTCTCTATATCTATATACAGAGGTTGAAAATATGTGGTGCCAAGTTGGCATCACACAATGCATGAGGAGGGGTGGCCAAGTGGATTTGCTTAGGTGGCAAAATTTGAATCCAAAACTCATTTGAATTTCATTTGCATCTTAATTACATTTGGAATCTCATTTCAAATTAATTAAGATGCCATCTCAAATCTCATTTAATTTTTCCCTCCAAAATTTGTTCTTCTTTAATTAATCAAATTAAATTCTTTAATTTAATTAATTATCTTTTGACTTAACTATTTAAGTCAAACTAGCTTAACTCTTTAAGTTAAATTCATTAACTTAACTCTTTAAGTTAACTTGACCAATTGATGGTCATGTTGGCACCAATAATTAACTTCTTAATTATTGGTCTAATTTAACTCTTAAATTAGTTGATTAATTTAATACTTAAATCAATCAAACCAAAATTGTTCCTCAAAGTTGGCCCCAAAAATCAATCCATTAAGAGACACCATTTTCTAACACCTTAAAAACTTCTGCACATTAATTAGGAAGTTAATTGGATTTTGTGTGTGACCTAATAGGTTCTACCATTCATTGGATATGGGCTCACAACTTCTTATGACTTTTGAATATCTTATATTCATTCTAGTTTAAAACACCTTTTAAACTAGTTTACTCAATTTAATTAATCTTATTAATTGAATAGTTACTAATCTCTAAAGTCGATGTCCAACCTTAAGCCCATGTAGTCCAACTAATTGGTCGAAATGAATATTTTAGAGAACCAACATCGCTCTATGCATGCCATGTAAATATGGTCATTCCATCTCTTATCCCCCAAAAGAGGCTTACGGTAAGATATTTGTTGACTCCCCATTGGCCTCGATAATATGTCTCTATTCTAAATGTTAGAACCCTGTTGTGTGACCTTACCTTTGAAAAAATCTTTTTCCAAATTGTCACACTACCTTACGTAAGGATTTCTAGGAATCGATCATCATAGAACACATAGGAGATGTACTCATCCTGCACAATAGTGAGGAATCGAATTCTATCTTGGATCTGACAAATCTCCATGCCAAGTAGGTCATACCCAATGTCAACCCAAAAGACCCGCTAGGTGGTCAAGGATGAGTTTAAGCATGAGGACTGAACATAATGTTTTCATGGATCCTCATCTTAGAGGACTAATAATATGCACTAGCATAAATAGGAGAATTAGCCACTACTAACTTGCCACTTCAGTTATGTAGTGGATTCTCTGGTGGGTCTTCAATGCCTTGTTCTCTAACAAGCACCCACTAATATTCACCCATATCTTATATAGTTGTTCAGGGAATAGAGCAATCTCCAACCCTTGGATTTATGCATCGTTAGTGCAAGCCTATTTAAATCTTAGAGGCCCCTTCTCATAAGATCCTATGATTTGGAAGTTTTAAGATTACGATCATGTGAAATTTATTCCATGGTCACCAAACCAAGTCCCACAATCATAGGTGATCTAAGGGTTTCATGCAAATGCTAGTGGAGTGCAATAAAGAATAACATGAAGATAGCCATATCAAGAGTGTCATTTAATCAAGATTGTATCATAAGTGAAATAGTTTACAAGGCAATCTCATTGGCTTGCAAGGCCTAATTCTAATAGTAGTAAAGTAATAGAGTTCTGAATTATCGGTACTAGCCAACTTTTAGGACATTTGAAAATGAAGTAGGTTAGAGATATTTCTGAAGAAAACTGGTCAAATAAGTGCATAAGGACTGCAAAACTATATATAGCTGAGAAGAAGTTTGGCAATAACTAAATTATGCAGATCTCTAGACCTCTCAGTAAGTCTACTATGGTTGGAGTAGGGGGTAACCTACTTCCACACCTAAAGGCTTCCTTGAACACAGTGATGCACCCCTTTGAAGGTTAATGCATCATATTTTATGGACCAGGGACTGTCAACTCATATTCAGTAGAAACATGATAAAGATCCCTAATGCGTGCGAAGTCAAGTAATATTTTATGTGAATTCACTATAGTGTCAACCATGTGATGTTGTACCTCACTCGGGCTAGCGTCTCCCCAAAAGTAATGCACTCATTACTTAAGCTACTTCAGGTTGAGCTATCACTCGACAAACTATTCAGCCTACTCCCACGACTACCCTCCCTGGAGTGGTACCTCATATGACCTAGTAGCCTTACTATTGGATGCACTCAACATGCTTAAGGAAATACTAAGCTTCAAAAAGTGAAAAAGAAAACTTATAAAGTTCAGCGAACTCTAAGGCACTCGACAAGAGATAGAAGGCACTCTAAGATGGTAATAATTACATAGCTATCATTTGGCTACTTTGCATGGTTAAATGTAACAGATGCACTAAACGCACCAAAAGCCTGATCGAATGCCCAAAATTGATATTCAACAACTTAACTACTCCCTACTCCTCATCAATTGGCTCGATCAGGAATTAAGAATAGGAAGGACTCATGATATAGGATGGCCCAGTAGGCCCAGCCCAATAGCTATTGACCCAAGAGTGCACTTTCAAGCTTATCTTACCTTAAAGGCCTAGTCAGGTTATCGACTCTAATTGATCACCCGCTCGTCTTATCACCAAAGTAGTGAGCAAGATTGGCATCTCTCAACTAGACTACAGATTGGGCACATGGGCTCAATTGTATATTATGAGGGGGCTCAAGTGCTATAACCTTTGGCAGCTACCCATGCTCAGAAGCTAGTTCTACGGTCAACCCTAATATTGTCCAGCAAGGTCATTTCAGAGCCAAATTATTTCTCTGTCGCATTAAATACCCTAATAAGCAGCATACCTCCATATTAATAGCATATGCTGCCCTAGTACCAACCCTATCACTGCTCCTAATAGAAGGTGGGCCAATAGTGTACTATTCTATCCTTAAATGTTGCAGATGAAGCAACTTGAAATAGTACAGAGATGGGAGATGACCTAAAGCTCTCTCTATACAAGGAAAAGAGCTCTCAATATATGATAGGAGCATCTTAGACATATCATCCACCTTGAGAAGGCTATAATTACTTTGTTACTAGCCACTATTAAAGTATGCCATTTCTTGCTAAAGCCCTCACTTTGCTGCCCATCTATTCTAGTCAATCCTATATTGACTTAAGTACTGGAATGTCTTAGCTGAGAGCACCTCAGCTAGCTTGACGCTTGCTCGTAATTGTAGATCTCAACCAAAGTTTATTTTAGAGTTGGATCACTCGACCAGCTGATCGAATTACCCTAAAAACCAGCCTATTCTAGTATAATTCAACTTTCACCCTCATTAGAGTTAATTATTTTGTGCCAACATGACCATCAATTTGTTAACTTAAAGAGTTAAATTAACAAATTAAGCTTAAGAGTTAAGCTAATTTGACTAAAAGAGTTAAGTCAAAGAATAATTAATTAAATTAAAGAGTTTAATTTAATTAATGGTAAAAATGAATTTTGGAGGGAAAATTCAAATGAAAAGTTCATTTGAATTAGCATCTTAATTAATTTGGAATTA